>JALPQI010002130.1:0-101434 GCA_025490895.1 Thaumatotibia leucotreta | reverse complement strand
GACCGTTCTTTCACAGGGAAATTAAAAAAGCAATTTCCCGTAAACAAATAATTCCAACCTGCTCAGTCACGTTGTTATCGTAAACAATCTTAGGTAACCGTATAAATATCTCAACACCTCGGAAGCAGTAAACAGAATGCTTGATAGCGAAAATTGGCCTAGTTTCAACAATTTTAACCTTGTGTATCGAAAAGTCATTAAAAAAAGGTTCGCCGATGGAAGTCTTTGTGGAATTTTATCGATTTCGAATAAGCGTATAGTCATTTGTTTGTTTTGCTTATAAATGAAATAGCGGCTACTTTATGCGAGGTGTTCTAAGAATAACAACGGCCTTTCAAAGCTAGTCTAACCTTGATGACAAGGCAGGTTCACTGAGTAAGGAACCTATAAAATTAGTTACTAGCTACTGACTTTGATGTCTATTTATTTGAGTTTATTTTGTTGTCTAGTTGCTTTTCAGAGAAAACTGAAACAAATCCATTAACAAATTATAATGGCAAACGTCAATTTCTAAGCCCCTAAATAATGATAATGTGTAAACTATTGAATTTGAAGAGATAGAGGGAAAACGTATTTTAACACAAAACTTAAGTAAGTACATTGGATTCATTCACAAATTATTTATTTATTTAAACATTATTCCACAAAACAAAATCTAATCGTACAAAAAAAAGGTGAACTCAATGCCAAGGGTATTCTCAATAATATTTTGAACGTTTATCACTCACATTTTCTTAAAACGACAGTTACTCGATGGTACATTCTATAATATAATCTATCTATGTTAGAACAGAAAATGTACTCATATTTAGTATAAAAGGAGGACTGTAGTGTACGAATTACGCACTAGCTATTCTCTACCAGCCAATTTATTAGGCCATAAATGAATTTATTCGTATTTTCCCCTTTTATAGTTTTACCATCATCAACATCATCATTTCAGCCATAAGGCGTCTACTGCTGAATTGCTTTCCCTTTAGACCTCCATTTACCGATTGGAAGTATCCTGCATCCACATTAAAATACGTAATCTGTAGGCTTATGATGGTACTGCGTGTAATAGTTTTTTGGCGTTGCTCTCACGTCTAACAAGTATAATATATGCAAGTGCGATAACGATGCGTAGCACGATAAATGGATAAAACAGGACCATGAATACGTTTAAATACTTAAAAACAATAAAAACAATAGGGTGCTTCTTATTTTTGCAATTTTGTAGGATCTTCGAACCAATAAAGGAGCTCTTTGCTCTTTTGATTGCAATTTTCTATGGGGCACCCTCTCATTTTGTTAGTTGATAAGTAAACCATATTTGTTTTTTTTTTTTTCAATTACTAGAAACTAAAATTAGGGGTAGCTGAGAGCAAAGAGCTCCTTTATTGGTTCGAACAAATAAGAAGCACCCTAATAAACAACCATGACCAAGGAACAAATAAAAGTTTGTCCATAACTAGGCATTTATAGGCAAACTAGCAGTTACCCGCGGCTTCGCCCGCGTACTAATATCTATTCACTGCGTGTTGTTTTCGTGATCTACGTCTCGATAAACCATAAAAACGATACCCAACTTGATTTTTTCACTTCATCACCCTTTTTACCTATTTCAGGGGTAAAATTTTCGAAAAACTTGCAACATGTCTTTACTCTCTTAGTTTGAAGAATACTCCTACGAAGTTTCGGACAAAATAGTCCAACTAATCTTGTTTCGCCATACAAACTTTGGACCCCCATTGCACCCTCTAGGGAGTGGATTTCGACATAAACATTTTTAAAGCACCCCTAGACCCACAAAGAAACCTACGCGCTAAATTTGGAATCTTTAGAACCAGAAATGAACATAATAATAAAACTGTATTGTTTTTTTCGAATTTTACCCCATCACACCTTATGGTGTGGTGGACGTGAATTACTATGTACACGGTTATCCGTGTACATAGTAATTCACGTCCGCCGCGTTAAATTTTAAAATCGTTATTGTATTCGTGATCTACGTCCCGATAAACCATAGAAACGATAACCAACTTGATTTTTTCACTTCGTCACCTTTTCAACCTTTTTCAGGGGTTGAATTTTCAAAAAACCTTAAACATACCTTTATTTAATTACTTTAAAGAATACTCTTGCGAAGTTTCGGATAAAATAGTTCAACTAATCTTATTTCTCCATACAAATATTGGACCCCCATTTCAACCCCTTAGAAGGTGAATTTTGAAAAATCCTTTCTTAGTGCTCGTCTACACCATAAAAGAAACTTACGTGCCAAATTTGGAGTCTCTAGGACCAGGGGTTTAGGCTGTGAGTGCATCTTTGTCAGCGAGCTTCTTCTTTTATATATATAGATAAAAGATAAATAATAAAATTATATTGATATTTTTCGAATTTTACCCCATTACACCATAACCGTGTACATAGTATTTCACGTCCGCCGCGTTAAAATTAAAAATCGTTATTGTATTCGTGATCTACGTCCCGATAAACCATAGAAACGATACCCAACTTGATTTTTTCACTTCGTCACCCTTTTTACCTTTTTCCGGGGGTTGAATTTTCAAAAAACCTTTAACATACCTTTACTCAATTACTTTAAAGAATACTTTTGCGAAGTTTCGGATCAAATAGTTCAACTAATCTTATTTCGCCATACAAACTTTGGACCCCCATTTCAACCCCTTAGAAGGTGAATTTTGTAAAATCCTTTCTTAGTGCTCGTCTACACCATTAAAGGAACCTACGTGCCAAATTTGGAGTCTATAGGAGCAGGGGTTTAGGCTGTGCGTGCATCTTTATAAGGGAGCTTCTTCTTTTATATATATAGACAAACGCCTTCACCGAGATTTGATCCCGGAACTGCTTCAACTACCTCAACATTAAACTTCTTTCTCCCAGGACCCAACTCTTCCACCATTCCCACTCTGGCTGGCTGCTATCTTCGCCACGTGTCTGCTGTTGGTGATACTGTTGACGGTCAGCGGCAATGTGCTGGTGCTCATGGCCTTCCTCGTCGACAGAACCATCCGCCAGCCCAGCAACTACTTCATAGCCTCGCTGGCCGCTACTGACCTGCTCATTGGTAAGTTACCAATACCCCAGAATAACTATGAATTGTGATTCATAAATGTCTCCGTCTCTCCAAAGAATGTGATATTGGCTTTACAGAATTAAATCCCTTAAATTACGATATTCAAACTTCTCGGTAGACCTAGCTCCAGACTACCAGACTACAGAAGGAGCATTTGAAAGATCTGAAACGTATTTTTCAAACAATCGAATGTTACCAAATTTTCAATATCAATGTCATGAAAAAGGCTTACATTGAAAAACTTGTAAGTTTTCTCAGAATACTTGTGTACCTTCTTGGTATGAGTCGAGTGATTAATGCTACTAATGATTAATGCTGTTAGGAAATTTAATTTTGTTTTTTAATCATTCTTCATTGAAATAAATTAAAACAATTTATCAATCATGTATCAATCAGTGTGTTGTCATTCTAATTACGTTATGCTTAGTGCGTATTAATTATAAAATAAACGTTCGCCTGCAGGAATGTTCTGATAACAGTGATAACACATAAATTATATTTGAGATGGAAAGTTTTCACAGAATAGTCATGAGAAATTACTCGAGTCGAAATGGAACTACTTAACACAGATTATTCTTGTCCGCAGGTACAATATCCATGCCATTTTATACAGATTACGTTTTGAAAGGCTACTGGCATCTAGGCCCTCTATTGTGCGATCTCTGGCTCTCCGTCGACTACACCGTATGTCTAGTATCTCAATACACCGTGCTACTCATAACAGTAGATAGATTCTGCAGCGTCAAAATAGCAGCTCGCTATAGAGCCTGGAGAACTAAGAATCGAGTTATTTGGATGGTTACAGTAACTTGGATTATACCAGCTTTACTTTTTTTCACGACTATCTTCGGGTGGGAACATTTCATCGGCTACCGGGATTTACAAGAAGGAGAATGTGCTGTTCAGTTCCTTAAGGATCCCATTTTTAACACAGCTTTAATTATCGGATATTACTGGACCACACTTATTGTTCTAATCGTGCTTTATGCGGGGATATTTAAGACTGCTTATGATATGCAAAAGAAGAGTGAGGCGAAACAAAGAAAGATGCAATCCATGGTTGCTTTGAGTGCAGGTGTCATGTCTGGCATGGCCGGACGTGCCGCAGGCATGGCAGCATTATCTAAAGCCACAGTTTCTAGCGAAGATCAAATAAAAGTATCTGAATCTGTAAGAAAGGATTCTACCTCCAAGGGCTCTTTAGCAGCGCCTTTGCTAACTCTTGGAGGTTCAACCGACTCTAATTCTAGCCAAAAATCATCAGCCCACAAGAGCAGTGCTACTGTCACTGCTACTTCAACTACAGCTGAATCTGACGGAGAAAAAAAAGAAGATCAAGTAGAAGCAGAAAGGTCTAGTAGTCCAGCTTTTGACTCCGATGATGAAAGCACTACTCAAACTAATGTTAAAAAGCGACCATCTGTAGCCAATCTCGTAATGCAAACCGGTGCTCTTCAATTATTGAATAATATGCGCATGAACGGCGGGATGCTTATCAAAACTGACCTTAAACAGACTCCTCCTACAAAACAAGAACTTGATAAACCTAAATCTTCACTATCTCAGATATCCGAAAAAAGTTTGCTTGATACGGATAACCCTGATACATCCCAGACTGGACCAGCAGTGCAAGCGCCGACAGTGCCTCCTTCAAACACTAGTATCACCTCACCGACGTCTTCGGGGATCGCCACGCCGTCCGAACAACGAGAAGTATCTACTACTATTGCTCAAAGAATTATACCTCCACCCACCGAATTCAGGTGCAGCCCTCCCGTATCAGAAAGCCCGCCGTCTTATTCCGAATCATCCCGAACACGAACTGTCAGAGTAGTAAAAGATGGTAATACTTACGACGTGCTCGTTGGCATGGACGGCGCGGATTTAAGATACATGGATGAGAGCTCCGTCATCATTCCTACGCCAACTAATGAAAGTCCTCCCTCTTCTGTGACATTCCCAACCGCAACGGAACCGTCGTCCCCACCGACTTTAAATAATGCAACTAATGTAACAAATACCTCTCTTTTGCAAGCAGCTCTTATTAGAGCAACGGCAGAAGCCAAAGTGCCAGCTCCTAAAGCAAGTTTCTCGCCACCACCACCAATTAAAGTCAACACTGAAGTCAGTCTGACGGCGGGTGAGCGACCAAAACCAGTGATCACTTTAGTATCAACGTCTTCCAATAATAACGAACAGCAGTCACCAAAAAGGCCTGAAATCATCTCACCGTTAAAATTGAATCCCTGCATAACGCCCGCTGTCGATAACAGCGAAGCGTCTAGCCCCGCAGTTACTGGGTCAGGCCGTGGTGACTCAAAGAAAGAGTTTGTTAAAAACATCGGAAAGAAATTAAAAGTTAAACGTTCGAAGCGCGACGGCCTATTCCCCAGCATCGGGCGGCAAAAGTCGAAGTCTGAAAACAGGGCGAGGAAAGCGTTTAGAACCATTTCGTTTATTCTCGGAGCGTTCGTAGTTTGTTGGACGCCTTATCACATTTTAGCTTTAGTGGAGGGATTTTGCACGGATCCGCCCTGTACGAACAAGCATCTTTACATGTTCACATACTTTTTATGCTATGCTAATAGTCCTATTAACCCTTTCTGCTACGCTCTGGCTAATCAGCAATTTAAGAAGACCTTCACGAGACTCCTTCGGGGAGATTTTCATATTACCTAGTCCATGTATGTGGGGCGTAAGGCGTGAACACACCAACCCCCTGGCTTCTCGCGCACAATTTTGAATGACTATTCAAATGTTTATGATAAGACAATACCGTATTTTAAATTCAGTAAGAATGCTTTCAGTGTATAGAATGAATTGTGTAGAAAGTGTATTTTAATGTAAAGGCTTTTTAAAAGCCAAAAAACTGATAGTGACTGTAAATACTCTTCGTTTTTAAGGTAATTTCAGTCATAAAGTTCAGAACTGACAATAAAAGTTAGAATGTGTATATAAAAGTTGTAGTAACGTATTGTAAACTTCAAGTCTCTTTATATTTCTAGCTAAGAATGAACATAACAATAATCACTTTAAGTATTTGCTTTAGAGTCAAAGCCATTGTAAAAATGTTGTATGTATTTATATGAAAATGTTGTATGATCGACCGTTTTAAATATATGTCTGTATTGTTATGTGGCTATAAAGTAGAAGTAGAAAAAAATATATCCTGAAAACTCTAAAAGTTAATCAATTTTAATACAACTGACTTCTTGTATGCGTGTATGACGTGGCCGGGTAAAAAATATTTTTTAAAACTTTACTTTGTCATAATGAGTATAATATTTTGCAATCGTTATATTTTAATTTTTTATAGCCACATCACAAACGACTGAACGCTTAAAAGCTTTAAGCAAGAGCCCAGCTAAAGTTTTTCAGCGTAAAATATAAAATAGTCAATTATTTGTTAGTCTAAGCATTGTTAGTACTAAGGGCCTAAACCGTGTCTATGATGTATAGAATCAATATTTATACAGTATTTTGGTTTGAATTACGCACTCAAGATGAATTTAATACACCTATGGTCAACAAGCGACAGGTTGTCGCAGTATTTTTATTCAAAATATACAATCAAAATCTGGGCATTTTTCCGAGCGTTTCAACCGCCATGACATCGGTGGCAGCCTTATTAGGTACACGAATTCCGTGAGAGATGCAAGAACTTTAGGATGTATTGGTAGTTGTCAACTACGTCTACCAATATAAATCTAGAAATGCCCATCTAATTAGCTCATGACTGTTTTCTACGAAGAACTTACTTACTTAAAAATTCTGAAAACCTGTAGTTACTATTTTTTATTTTTGGCGTATATTACGATTAAATTGTTGATCATCTGTAATTTCCTAACAATCTTTTTTGTTTCTGTGTATCACCTGCTGCCTTAAGCTACTTATTTGCTCATGTTCCGTAAAAAATACAGTAAACGTTTTCATTTTATCCGCAATATCACCAGCAATTTCTAGATTATCGTCTATCGTACGCACATATTTAAACACTATTGTTTTTTAAGTTCTTAGAATCTCAATGTTTTAATTGAGATTGTACAAGTATTAAATGATAATTTACTTAGAATATTTGCATGTCTTAGATTTGTATAGCCTTGCCTCTGGTAGTACAATAGTAATTTCAGTGTCAAAATGTATGAATCCTATACAGTATTTTTATAATAGTGTCCTCTAGCCACATTGATTAGGTCGTATATAAATTTTCACAACAATATGAAAGACAAAAGTGAAATAACATTAGTTAGTGTTATCAGAAAGTTACTGAAAAATAAAGCTAGGTTAAAATAAAATGGTTTTAATAAAAAAAACTGTAATTGTATGTAATCATGTACAACTCCGTGGTTCATTATGTTACTTAAATGATCTGAAGATTTTTACTTTAATTCATAGAATAATCAAATATCAAGAACTAAAAAATTGAGTCATCATTTTATCCCTAATAAAATAGCCCTGCGGCTATCTTTTACGAACTATATCTTTATGAATTTATACCTTCATTATTTATTTCGGAATATCCTTTTCGTAACATAATTATAATAGAAATATGATTCTGGTTACAACATCATAGTTTATACATCAATGTCATTCATAGTTTTCAAAACAAAGATAGTCTGATTGTTTACTATTACGAATTTCATAATTTAGTACTTTATTTTCAAAAATAACATCAATAATGTTTTAGATATACGCATGCTAAAACAATTGTAAATAGTTTCTTTGTTTATTTACTTTTTGTTATGGGTAATACAATGAACAATTTTCATTCGACTATTTTCTAAGCATTAGCGATGTTGTTTCGTTACAAGTTATATTTATTTACAAACAATAGACATTATTTAGAAATAATATTATCTGTATAATAAACTGTTTAGATGACTAATATTTGAACTGTAAGAACTATAATTATGTTGGTGTTGTCTATGGATGGCGATTAAATAGAGTTTTTTTTTACAAATTGTTGATCTTCACTTTAAGCTAATTTGTAATAAAAAGGGAAGACACTTATGGAAATAAAACAGAATAGTAATTATTTGTAGTTTTATTATATTCGTAAACAAGGAAACCAAAAATAACATTGCTTTTAATTGTATCCTCTCTCAATTTAATGCAATGCTAGTTGCTTTAAAATGATGCTCGAAGTTTGAGAGGCTTGGCAGTCGTTGCGTAGTTTTTAAGGTTTGCGAGCTTCGCAACATTTGAACAAAACCTTTTTTGTGTTTTCATATGATTCTGGATATTAATTTCTTATTCCTCTGGACTCTAAAATTAAAAAAATAAAAAATATATATTTTTTTACATAAATTAAACTTAAAGTACGCTGATACCACTAATATTACACTAAATAAATTGATTTTCGTAATAATGTGTTTTTTACTCAAATATGAAAATATATGCTTGTTTTTATTATAGGTTAGGGGAATAAGACAACAATTGCTTCCTCAAAGATTCTTATTCCCCTAGACTAAAAAAATATAAAAGGCAATATTTTATTTACCTACTAATTTATGAAAAAATATAAAGTATACATGACAATACTATTACAATATGAAATATGAAAAATGACAGAAGAATAAGACAAAACGGAGGACGTAAGTAAAGTAAGTAAAGATAATTACCCGCATTATTTCGAACAAACTTTGTTGCGATTGTCATATAAATTTAGATAATATCAAATTATCACTTATATTCCATAAACGAACGTATAATGTTCAGTTGTTGTTCACAGGGTATGATGTATGTATTTAAATAGGTATACATCGTCGCTTGGTACCAATTACTCGCCTCAATTGAACTTACCGGGCGACTGTCGATTGGAGTAAGTAAATACCTTAGGACAGATATTTATTCATTTATTCTTACAATAGGCTATACGGTACTGAAATGTAGTCGCTTACAATGAGCCTCATAACAAGGCTTAAAGTCACCCAAAGGAGAATGGAGAGGGCTAAGCTAGGAGTTTCCCAGCGAGACCGGATTAGAAATGAAGCCATCCGCAGCAGAACCAAAGTAACTGATACAGCTCTCCGAATCGCTAAACTGAAGTGGCAGTGGGCGGGGCACATTGCGCGCAAAACCAATGACCGTTGGGTTAGAAAGGTTCTCGAGTGGCAGCTATGTACCGGAGGGCGCAGCGTGGGTCGGCCCCTTCAAGGTGGACTTATGACCTGGAGAAGATCGCAGGAGTCCGCTGGATGCGGGTGACACAGGACCGGTCTTTGTGGCAATCTTTGGGGGAAGCCTATGTTTAGCAGTGGACGTCTCTCGGCTGATATGATGATGATGATGATGATGATTCTTACAACATCCACCGGATGATTAGGGGAAGGTATGGTATAGTAACACAAACTTTCGCGACATTATAAGTAGTTAATATCTCGAATCAAAGTTCTGAATTGCTAATAATTGCCTTTCGTGACAGCTAATAGAAAAAGGCAAAGAAATATAATGAGAAAGAAAATACCAAAGAAGTAATAATTGTCGTGGCGTGATAGTTTCGTGACTACCGCCATTAGGCCGAAAATAAACGAAGGTTTCCGATCGTTTCCGAGGCTGAGACCTTGATTTGGCACATATTAGTGTTTCTTGTGTAAAACAAATAACAGAGTTTCAATAAATGAAACATTTTATAAATAAAAATAAAACCGCTAAAATACGCTGGAGTTTAAACCTTATATATTGAACTCTATTTTGTGAAATAAAATATTATTCCTAGGTAGGTAGGTATTTTACAGTGATCCCTCTGATATCTCATGGTAACCTGACGTAATAATAATGCGATTCAGTTTAGGTCGAGAGGAAGGGACAAGGCTATACGAGTCGTATATCTCTGTCGCTTTCCCTGAACATAAACTAAATCCATTAGTATGTCATGGTAACCCCTAGTGCAAAATGGGACCAACTAGAATACGAGTATACCCTTTCAAACAAAAAAATATAAATTTTACAAATCGGTTCACGCGTCTTCGTGTAATCAGAGATTATACGTTATTTTTTTTTTACAAACAATTGTAAACCTCCTTGTTTTGAAGTTGGTTAAAAATGCAGTTGCCCCACGAAAACCGAGTAAGCGATGATGTATTGGCGACAGAAACAATCAAAATATAGCGTGACGTCACCAATAATATACAAGTAATGATACAAATGATGTGCATTCTGTAATGTGACAGTTAGGTACTTGGTCCTGGTAATGTGCGATCTTAGATGTTTTTTTTTTTTTTTTTTTTTTTTTTTATGTTGGCACAACGTGGCTCCACTCCACCTGATCGTAAGTGAAAAGTAGAGCCCAAATCGCGGCGGGTCAGAGTCAGACGTCACAAATTTAGAACTAAATGATTATATGAAAATGATTTCCAGCTTGTCAGGGAAGGTTCTTGAGTGGCGGCCACGTACCGGAAGTTGAAGCGTGGGTAGGCCCCCCACAAGGTGGACTGATGACCTGGTGAAAGTCGCAGGAGTCCGCTGGATGCGGGTGTCGCAGGACCGGTCATTGTGGCAATCTTTGGAGGAGGCCTATGTTCAGCAGTGGACGTCTTTCGGCTGATATGATGATATGATGATTTCCAGCTTGCTAGGGATTCAATCCGGAAAACGCTTAATTTGGATCTAATTGTCTTGTCCTATTTACATTTCGATAAGTTGTAGCAGTTGTTAAAGCATGAAGTATTTTATATTCTCCTCTTCAAAATGTATGTTTGCGTACTAAAATTGAAATCACGTTTAATATTTTGTAATCATCTTACACCGTACCGTGATTTCATTGTCCATGACCATGAGTCTTTTACGAAAATGGGTAATAATACGCATTATAGTTCGAGAAATATTATTTGACCGACCGTTATCTTACTTACGACCTTTTTTGCGTTAACACTTACTAGACAATCAGCAGTCGAGCACTTTTCTATTGTTAATGACGCCAAACAAGAGGTCGCAAGTGAGATAAGCGTCGGTCAAATAATATTTCCGGAACTATACTAGCAATCGTTTCCAAGTACAGTTTCGTGTATTAACATTTGACAAATATTTAAATTGACCGTACAATTAAGTTTAATTCCTCCGAACGATAAATGTAACGCGGGTACTGCTTAGTTGTCAAACATTGTGAATGGCTGCGATCTGTCATTGTCAAGTGCAAATTAACGATTCATTTTGAAGTACCGTAAAAAAGGGTAAATAGGAATGACGGGGTAAATAGGAATGTAGAGTAAACTAGTCTGTTAGCTCAGGACAAACAGTCCAATTTAGAATAACATATATGAAAAAATCTGTTGTTCTAAGTAGAACTGTTTGTCCTGTAGGCTTAGCACAAAATCAGTGCGACAATATGTCGATAGACTATCCATCCCTCTTTTATTCATATAGGTAGTCAGTAAAAGATGGAAAATCTATCTCGCGGCGACATACTGACATAGCAATCATGTGCTAAGCATACTGGGCTAACAGACCAGTTTACTCTACATTCCTATTTACCCCGCCATTCCTATTTACCCCGTTTTACGACACACTGCTTCTCGATTAAGTTTTCTTAGAAAGTAAATTACTTTTAAAATTTTAATTTTAAATAAATAGTTTGGCTCATGGTTTGGCTAAGAAATATGCATCGCATTCTTCGGTTTCAATAAAAGGCTGTATCGTGCTAACACACTGTATTATAAACAACAAATCGCCCAAATAATGTTGAAAATCAAATTCCCATTTATATGATAAACACTCGCTCAATGTATTCAACCGATTTTCGCAGAGATACACAATAAGTGCCGAAGCCCAAATATGTTATATCGGTTTTTGTATCACAACTTCGCACATTACGCTGGCAACTTGCGATACTGAGCACAGTAAACTTTCACTGGCAGTAAGTGTTGTTTGTTAATATTTTATTCGCTTATTGAAATCTAAATAACTTATTTATTTGTTTATATTTATTTGTTAATAGATATCACAGCATCACAGCATAAGCCAATGCGTCGTAAGACAAAGTACTGTAAAAATAATTATGAAAATTTAATGATACACATAATTATAACCAATTAATGTATCTAACTTGGGCATAGTTTCAAATACAATGAGAAAACTTAGGCGTGATGCCATTTACAGAGATAATAAAAGGGTCCCGTATTCGACGTATCCGAATTACAGCATATACATACTTTATAGATGTCGTACCTAATTTGAAATGTGGATTCGATAAAAATCAAGGGCTATAAATAAATAAATAATTAATAAATATCTTGGGACATCTTACGTCGTTCGTAAGCTCGATTAAGGCTTGTGATGTATGTACCAAGCGACGATATATACAGTATGTATCACCTCGTAGAGCAAAGAAAGAAACCCATTCATGTTTAGATCATACTAAACAACTTTTACTATGGGGCCAAACCCGAATTCACGAAATTTTTTTTACAGTTTCATATATTTTGATTGCGTGACCTAGAACACATTGTATGGGAGAGTAATTTTTTTTTTCGGGAATTCGAGTTTGGCCCCATAGTAAAAGTTGTTTAATATGATCTAAATATGAATGGGTTTCTTTCTTTGCTCTACGAGGTGATACATACTGTATAACAGATATATACATATAGATACTTAAATACATAGACAGCCATGCATGACTAAGGAACAAAATATTTGGGAAAAATAAATACACAACATTTTTATATTGCCCTCGACGGGATTCGAACCCGGAACCTCCAGCTTCGTAGGCAGGTCACTATCAACTAAGCTATTATTATTTTACGGAAATCAAGAGTTGTACAGTATTCGCTTGCGATGGGATATACAAGGACTGAAGCATTTAAAAAAAGAAAGACTAATAAAGCGCTCTTTTCTTTCTTTACTTTTGAACTTATGATACAGAATTAAGAATATTTATTTGGTAAAAGTAAAATTTTAACATGGTAATTTCTATGTAGGTAGGTACATATTAATAGAATAGATGTCATTTTACAATAATAGTAGGTACCTACTTAGGTTTAAAAGGTATGCAGTAGATATTAAATATTACCTTAATATAAATATAAAGAAATCAGAACTGGGTTAGTGGTCTTTAGCGTAATACATTTGTGAATTCATTTACTCATATGCAATAGTATGCCCGGTACGGCTACTGTTTTCACTATATTTACTGTGACCGCCGACTTTTGAAGTGTCAGCCGCAACAGGCCGTGAAATTCGGCGTGATTTGTGTTCGCCATCGCTCACGCTACGCTATATCGCTCTTCGCGGCGATACTTTCGATTACTGTTTATATTCTGTATTATGACACTCGAAAAACATGTTGGCTAGCAGACTTTATTTAGCAAATAAAAAATAAATACTGCCACGCAGAGTAAGCGGTTTGGCGATCGAAGTAGTTTGTCACTATAATGACGCTGCTGATTCTCATAATCTTCGATAAATAAATAAATTTCAATCCCTTAGTAAAGGGGGCAATAATTAGTAAATATAAATAAATAAATACCTTGGGAAATCTTATAGGTACAGATCGATTTAGTCTCACGGCTCAATTAACTAAGGCTTGTGATATGGGTACTAAGTGACGACATAGATAGATACATACATACAATTCATACACAATCCTAAGTTTGCGATAATTTATTTTCAATGAAAGGGAAATGAGTATAAATAAATAGATATCATCACTATCTTAAACAAATCAACCTAATCCCACGGCAAGCTCAATTAAGGATTGTGATGCGGGTACAAAGCGGCGATAATTCATATAAAAAAAAATTGATGACAGATACTTTAATATACGACGACCAAGGAACCAATATTTATGATAAATATATACACAAATAGTACCCTCGCCGAGATTCGAACCCAGAACCTCCAGCTTTGTAGGCACATTTATCTGTGAAATATATTTTCACTTACCATACAATAAGCCTTCCAATTTGGTAAAGATACTTCCCCAGTAGGTTGCTAAATCTCATCTCATAAACGTTATCCCTTGTATAAAATATAGTTACGACTAAGCTATTACTTTAATTAGAAAACATTTCACGCCTTAGCGATAGAGACAGTCATTTACTTTCACATAATGAGTATTATATAAGATAGAGGGAGAAGGATAGTTATGTTTATTGTTACAAATGGTTCAGCTGTAATGCAAGTTACAAGCGGCAAGCGATATTTAAAAAAATATTGCTCAATAAGTAGGTCACCTTAATTGATGAAATAAATCAGCCTCCGTAGCCTAGTTGGTAGTGACTCTACGAAACTGGAGGTTTCGGGATTGAATCCCGACGAGGGAATTATTTGTGTATTTATTTATCACAAATATTTGTTCCTCGGTCGTGGCTGTCCATATATACTCGTATTTCTGTATCTATCTATTATATGTATAGTCGCTTGATAACCACATAATATGCCTTAATTGAGCTTACCGTGGAACTAGGTCGATTTGTATAAGATGTCCTAAGTTATTTAAATTTATGGAAACGGGCAACATCGCGTAGTTTAATTAAATCTCAACGTTTTAAACTCTTCACAGCGTTAATGGTCAGCGGGTGATTGTACCTTACGCCCATGATGGGTCTGTCGTTGTTTCATATAATTTGTTGTTAACAATGCGTGTGCCAACAAAGTCTCAACTTTGTTGGCACACGCATTGTTAGTCCTAGCAATGTACAAATTGCAGAACATTCTCAAAATTGCGGGAATATACTCGGAAATTTCCGAGAATTTTCATGAGAATTTAAGAGTAAGTTCTCATTGAGAATGTTTCCATGAGAACTTATAAAAAAGTGTTATGAAGAATATTATATTTCACAATCGAGTAAACAAGGCATATAATATACGTTGAAAGGCATGTATATACAACGGTTTTGGCATGATTAGATTGCTCGTAAAATTTAAATTTCCGAGAACATTCTCTATAGAAGTTTCGCAACTTATGAAACTTCTCCTCTGTACATTGCTAGTTAGTCCGTAGCCTACTTGGCAGTGACCCTGCCGACGAAGCTAGAAGTTCCGGGTTCGAATCCCGGCGAGGGCATTATTTGTGTATTTATTAACCATAAATATTTGTTCCTTGGTCGTTGTTGTCCATATATTTAAGTAATTATACGTATTTATCTATTTTATATCGTTGGTTGTCAACCAAAACTCACTAAGTATCAAATACCTACTAGAAATAAAGCTCGTATCTCAGTTCTGATTCAATGCTGACACAAGAGGTTGCTAAGAGTGCTGACAGTTTTTTTATAGTCAGTTTTGCTTGTCAGCCGACGATATATTTTGTCACTTAGCACCCACATGATAAACCTTGATTGAGCTTACCGTGGAACTAGGTGAATTTGTATTGTATTCTAAAATGATTCATATACATGATTATATGAGGAAGTATTGGATAGGATAGGGGAGAAGAGATCTCTAATTAAGACGATTGAGAACAGACAGATAGAGAATTATGTTGGGGCACCTGTTACGACATGACAATTATATTAAAACTGTAATTGAAGGAAAAGTGGAAGGAAAGAGGGGCTGAGGGAGACCAAGGCGAGTATGTTTGGACCAAATGAAGCAGAAAATTAATGTAGTATCGTACCAAGAGCTCAAAACATCGTACCAGCAGAACAACGAACGGAACGGCGTTTACTCCACCGACATGAGCCAGGCTCTTAAGGAGAAGAAGAAGAAGAAGACTTACTTACTTACCCCTCTGGCGCAGCGACCCAAAGTGTGTCTTGGCCTCCAATACGAGAGAACGCCACTGATCACGGTCTTGAGCGAAATTTTGCCACTGGTTCCTGGATCGCTTAAATCAGCCCTCACAGCATCCGCCCAACTATCGTTTTATCTGGGGCGGCCAACCGAACGTCTACCTTCTTAGTCCGTGGGCTAGTCGGCCTGAAATTAGAAAACGGTATAATGTGGGGGTACCAAGTGTCCTTTTTACAGTAGTTAGACATATTCATAAGGATGTTAAAAAAGTATGATAGACATCTCAAAGTGGTAGCTAATAGGCATACGGGCTATTTCAAGATTTCCGTTGTATGACAGGTATGGTTAAAATTAGGAGGTACAAATTTTCCTTTTCACGGCTGTTAGGTAAGCTTATAAAAACGTCAAAAATGCAAGATAGCCATTTATAAGTGCTACCTAACAAAAATGGGGGCCAATCAAAGATGGTGGATCTCAAGTTTTACAAAATCAAGTATATCTCGAGAACTATTAAATATATCTAATTACTCTCTCGAACAAAATTAAAGGCATATCTGTAAGCTTCATATTTTGCATATACACCATATTGCTAAAACCAACCAATAATTAATTATGACCAAATTTATGAAAATTTCGTGATTTTGTTTTTTTGTGTGTCGTGTTTTTACATAGTAGTCATGACGCTAGAAAAATTAAATATTTTTTTAAAGAGAGTGTATTTAATGAGCTTTAATTTGATGTATATATTTATTGGCGGTATTAAAAAAAAAGACCCATAAAAATATTTAAATGAATTGTAGTCATAATCCACCGAATAATTAGTGTTAATGAAACGAAAGAAGTGGACTGTAAATAAATTCGAAAATTAACCGTTACGACGAAAGTATTTTGAATGAGAATACGTTAGGGTGGGTGAGCAAGAACGTTGTTGCTAATTCAAAATTACGGGAAACTAAAGCGAAGTGAATAAGGTTACCTTCTGTTCCGGATGCTGGAGATTGGATCCCAGGCTTTGCTGTTCTGCTGTCGGTTCAGATCGGGCTCCTCCGGCCAGCTAAAGTCACCTAAATCGTTACCTTCAGCATCCAACTTAGCCTAGCGTCCGCCTTACAGACACGGTCTTGAGGGTTCCTTAGCACTTGCTGCTTCCACTATTATAAATATGTTGACTGAGCTACGGTACGTGTCAATGGTGTTTAAATTCTAATACGAAAAAGTTACGAAAGCGAGAACTGTGTTGACTTAACGACGGTTTTAAATCACACTGACGTTTTCGCCAATCCAGTTAGGGAGGGGGGAAACTTCAAACTTTTAAATTCTATATTGGCAGTACTGCCACAATAAACCGAAAGGTTGCAAACTTGAACATTATCCGCCTACCAAAATACGACAGTGTTTTAACCCAGAGAATACTGGAAAAATACGAACGACAAAATGAAACTAACTAACCCAAAGGAAAGACGACACGACACATTTATAATAAAGGTTAGACGCTAATGCCGTTGCCGTGCGAGTCTCGAGCGAGGCGACCGCCTACCATCAGATGACCTGACGCGAAAGCAAGAGAGGGAACGAGTGTCACAACGAGAGCGGAAGTTAGCTTGACTACAGGAACGAGAATAATTTCGGAGGCCAGAGCACCGACAGAAGGGCGATAAAGACGATATAGTGATAGGCGAACCGACGACAAGAGTAATAGCGACAGCGATAGTAATGGTGAGCCCGAGAATTAGAATGAGAGTGACAACGAGAATGGATGTGAAAGCAAGAGCAGATAGGCAAGCGATAATGGAGAATAAAGTTATAGCTGAGAGGGATTGAGGCTGACGAGAAGATCGAGCACAAAAAACGAAAGGCGAGGCGAATCGGGGGCGAGAGTCGGAGCGAGAGCGAGAATCGGAGTGAGAGCGAGAGTCGGAGCGAGAGCGAGAATCGGAGTGAGAGCGAGAGTCGGAGCGAGAGCGAGAATCGGAGTGAGAGCGAGAGTCGGAGCGAGAGCGAGAATCGGAGTGAGAGCGAGAGTCGGAGCGAGAGCGAGAATCGGAGTGAGAGCGAGAGTCGGAGCGAGAGCGAGAATCGGAGTGAGAGCGAGAGTCGGAGCGAGAGCGAGAATCGGAGTGAGAGCGAGAGTCGGAGCGAGAGCGAGAATCGGAGTGAGAGCGAGAGTCAAAGCGAGAGCGAGAATCTAAGCGAAGGCGAGAATTTAAGTGAGAGCGAGAGTCAGGTCGAGAGCGAGAATCTAAGCGAGTGCGAGAATCTAAGTGTGAGCGAGAGTCGGGTCGAGATCGAGAATCGGAGCGAGAGCGAGAATCAGAGGAAGAGCGAGAGCCAGAGAGAGAGCGAAACTCAGAGCGAGAACAAGAGTCAGTTCGAGAGTAAGGAGCGACTTCAGTGGTGGCAGCACCACCCATCAAGAGCCATCCGAAAGCACTGTTAAGGGCAGTTGCCTCACCGCAGTCACCATTGATCAGGCCTGGACGCAACGACGAAGCGAAAATGTTGACGCTCAACAGCATGTCAACAGGTCCTGGGGTGTGAAAACCGGGATCAGCAAGTTGCAGGTCCTTAGTGTGGTGCCGTGACGGAATGTCGATGTGTTCAGTTGGCAGATCTGGACATATTCTAGGCAACAGATAGGCTTCAATTGAGAATGCGGCTTTGACCTCACCAACACTTGGTCGCACAACTAATGAAACTAAGCCCTGTGGCTGGGCTGATGCCTGACCTATACCATCAACCGCGTACTTCCCATGTATGACATTGATACCTAGTTTCTCAGCACAACTCTCGGTTATAAAGTTACACCCACTAGCACAATCCAATACTGCCCGTACAGGTACAAGACCACCATGCTTATCTCTAACCAGTACCTTAGCAGTAGCAAATAGAGTAGGGAACACACGGGTATTTGCTAACATGGATAGCTGGGTCTGAGAGTCCACAGGTGTCTCTGTATCCACAGACAAGGATACACGCGAATTAGGTCGGTTGAAATGCAATAGTGTGTTGTGTGAAAATCTGCAATGCTCACACCGCTCCTCCGACTTACAAGCCTTCACTGGATGTGAATCTGCCAAACACAAAATACACAACCTCTTTTGCTTAACTAAATTGAAACGGGTGTCTGGGTCATATCCCAAAAATGTTGGACATGATTCCAGCTTATGTCCTTCCCTGCACAAAACACAACATGGAGCAGACACAAACAAAGCTGTCTTTGCCCTACTAATAGGCCTATTGATATTAGATTGAGCGGAACTGGCAATTAACCCTGTAAATCCTGCAGTATCTAAAGCTCTATATCTCTTTTCTATAAAATCCTGCAATTCACTAAACACAGGGATGTCATCCGAGTTATGCTCTAGCTCAAATTGCTCTTTAGTGCTTTTATCAAGCTTCAACCACAGTAATTGCACAAGCATGAAATTAACATCAGGTAACTTAAAGCCTTTCAATATAGACAAGTTTTCATTAAAAACCCTATGAACCCGCTGCAGGTCACTAGGCCGACATCCCTTCACCGCTTCACATTGAACTAACTTTTCATAGTAGGTTGTTGCTATAAGTCTAGGTTTATTATATTGCCTATATAATGTGTCATATGCCAAGTTATAGTTGTCATCATTGACAGGGTAATTTTTTATCAGATCATACGCCTCATTTTGCACACTCGATAATAAATAATGCAACTTCTCAACTGGCGCAATATCTGTGCGTTTATGCACTAGAGAATTAAAAAGTTCGATAAATGATATCCAATTCTCAACCCTAGCATCGAAAGGCTTAATCTGTAACTTCGGCAATTTTGGCATAATAAGTTGTTTCGTTTTCGTAGTTGCGTCTTTTAAATCCCTCATTAAGCGCGCTCTTACTAACCTAAGTTTTGTGTCGAACGTCGCCGTGTAACTACAGATTTCCCGATGTTCACTCCTCGGCATGGTACTCAAAAGCTTTATTTGAGCATCATGAAAGTTTTGAGCTATAGAAGTTAGCTCAGATTCATCACACAAAGCTAACTCCACATCCGACAACATTTCTAAATACTCTATGCGCATTACTGCGTAGTCTCGTGCAACCAACACTGGGTTAACACCAGCATCTGCCTCCATTGACTTATCACCGGGTCCCATATTAACTCAATAATAAACAAAACACAAACAAACAACAACTAAGTATACAAAACTTAACTTCGAAAATCGAACCAGTTGATGACAGACTGTCTAATTTGACAGTGACACTGACACAAACGAAAGTGTTGGCAGCAATAAACAGCAACGTGAATGATTGAATGAACTAAATTTAAACACCACTACACGATCAACTTTCTTGCTTACCCACAAGTATTTTTACAATTCCTACCCTAATTTTTTTCTCAATGTTATGACAGGAAAACAAATAAACGGATTCCAATAAGTGACTAAGCGAAAAGAAAACGATAAAACCAGAGGTCACTTATCAAAATATCCGGTTCGGAGAACCAAAAATGTTAATGAAACGAAAGAAGTGAACTGTAAATAAATTCGAAAATTAACCGTTACGACGAAAGTATTTTGAATGAGAATACGTTAGGGTGGGTGAGCAAGAACGTTGTTGCTAATTCAAAATTACGGGAAACTAAAGCGAAGTGAATAAGGTTACCTTCTGTTCCGGATGCTGGAGATTGGATCCCAGGCTTTGCTGTTCTGCTGTCGGTTCAGATCGGGCTCCTCCGGCCAGCTAAAGTCACCTAAATCGTTACCTTCAGCATCCAACTTAGCCTAGCGTCCGCCTTACAGACACGGTCTTGAGGGTTCCTTAGCACTTGCTGCTTCCACTATTATAAATATGTTGACTGAGCTACGGTACGTGTCAATGGTGTTTAAATTCTAATACGAAAAAGTTACGAAAGCGAGAACTGTGTTGACTTAACGACGGTTTTAAATCACACTGACGTTTTCGCCAATCCAGTTAGGGAGGGGGGAAACTTCAAACTTTTAAATTCTATATTGGCAGTACTGCCACAATAAACCGAAAGGTTGCAAACTTGAACAATTAGTGATTTAAGAGGCGATTTTTTTTTATATTTTTCAATCTTGGTTATTTGAAATAAGCACTATTATTTACGAGTGGCACTTCCATCGCCTCTTAATTCACTAAGTATACGGTGGATTATGACTACAATTCATTCAAATATTTTTTATGGGTCTTTTTTTTAATACCGTCAACAAGTTATATACATCAAATTAAAGCTTATTAAATACACTATCTTTAAAAAAATATTTAATTTTTCTAGCGTCATGACTACTATGTAAAAACACGACACAAAAAAAATCAAAATCACGAAATTTTCATAAATTTGGTCATAATTAATTATTGGTTGGTTTTAGCAATGTGGTGTAGCTCCAAAATATGAAGCTTACAGATATGCCTTTAATTTTGTTCAAGAGAGTAATTAGATATATTTAATAGTTCTCGAGATATACTTGATTTTGTAAAACTTGAGATCCACCATCTTTGATTGGCCCCCATTTTTGTTAGGTAGCACTTATAAATGGCAATCTTGCATTTTTGACGTTTTTATAAGCTTACCTAACAGCCGTGAAAAGGAAAATTTGTACCTCCTAATTTTAACCATACCTGTCATACAACGGAAATCTTGAAATAGCCCGTATGCCTATTAGCTACCACTTTGAGATGTCTATCATACTTTTTTAACATCCTTATGAATATGTCTAACTACTGTAAAAAGGACATTTGGTACCCCCAAATTATACCGTTTTCTAATTTCAGACCGACTAGCCCACGGACTATCTGGTTTACCCTGGTAGGCGGGGTACCGCAAGCTTAGGATTACACATGATTACATACCTGGGATAACTCGGGGCATTTATACGAAAGTGATGTAGCACAATATTTTATCGACTAAAAATATATCGATGTTACTGTGAATGACAACATCAAAATGTTATTCGGCATAAATAAATATTAGATACTTACTCTTCAATTAAAATAAAAAGTAACTTTAAACGGGTAGTTACGTCAAAATATACAATTAATATTAAAATGGACGTATTTATGCAAAAAGGAACCAACCCACATGCATTTGTCATATCAAAGATTAACTTGTTTATTTTGATTTATGGTGTTAATTAGAATGAAAAATTCTTGTGGATTGGTTCCCTTTTGCATAAATACGTCCAAATATCAATTTTTAAATTGTCATTTTGATTAAAATGACATCTGCATTTTTTTTACTATCTGAAGAGGCCCGATATCAGATAATTATGACATTAAACCTCTGTACTGTAATCGAGAATGTTCAATAAGCACATCTTTTATTATAATTATATCGACATCTTTTTAATCGATATCAAATCCCTATAACTTGCCCCCAGTTATCCCAGGTATGTAATAATAACATGAATGTTCTCAACTCTTGTCCGATCGCTTGTGCCCTGTACCAGCAAGCCGTTGTCAAGTGCCACAATAGGCAGAGGCGCGGCGACAGGTATTGTGAGCCCGCGCTTTAATTTGTTTAGTTGCTTTGTATTGAAGGAGATAATTTAGACGCTACAGTCCCAAAAGGACTGCTATTTAGTAAGGGAATCATTTTTAGTTTAGGTCGAAGGGTAAATCATTTAAAAATAATAAGTGACGTCGTGACGGCAGTAAGAATACATTTGTCACCACCCCATCTCCTCCTGTGGTTGCCGTAAGAGTCGATTAAGGGATTGAAGTGTCACTAACCATTATTTTATAAAAGATTGATGATGGGCAGCAGCGTCATCATAGTGGACACATTACTGCGATCGCCAATCCGCTTGCCCAGCGTGGCGATTATGGGCATTTACCTCCTAATGCGTCTATACGCATAGTTAATAGGAGAGGCCTACATCCAGCAGTGGACTATCATAGGCTGATGATGATGAAGTGACGTCACCAATAATGGAGAAGTAGGCAGTGGCCAGTGATGTACATTCATATAAATTATATTCATAAACCAACTAAGAAACATTGTGTTTTGCAGTTAAAATTACAACCACTAGATCTATTTACTCTCCAGACGTGCGGATATCAGTCAAGAGGGTATCCTTTGATTAACGTATTTAATATAACTTATGAATGTATGTATATATACCTACTACCAAATTGTTTTGACGTGTAAAATTGTTATCACATTTTTACCATTAAATGAATTTGAATTTGAATTTGAATTCTTAGGACATACAATTTGGTCACCAAAGCAATTTCTGGAGAAGTACATAATTCTGGGTTAAATAGAAGGCAAACGCGGGAAAAATACGCAGTGTGCTGGAGTGACGTAGTCAAAAGGGCTTAAAAATTGGCAAAGAACCGAACTGCATGAAGAACAGTTATATGCGGTCACGATCCTCATCCATAAGGGAACGACTAAGAAGCAGAACAAATTCTACTTAGTACTTACTAGAATTATGTAAAAGTGAAGGTAGCAGCATGAGCAAGAAACGCCCATATAATTCACGTCTCACACGTGTCAGCACTTTCCGAACAAATTCTACCCGTTTTCTTTTTCCCTTTTTTATCTTTAGCCACCGCAAAAAAATACTAGAACTAAATAAATAAATAATAATAATAATAAATAAATATCTTGGGACATCTTACACAAATCGACCTAGTCCCACGGTAAGCTCAATTAAGGCTTGTGATGTGGTTACCAGGCGACGATATATATAATAGATAGATACATATAGATACTTAAATACATAGACAGCCATGACCAAGGAACAAACATTTGTGATAAATAAATACACAAAGAATGCCCTCGCCGGGATTCGAACCCGGAACCTCCAGCTTCGTAGGCAGGGTCACTACCAACTAGGCTACGGAGGCTGACTTTTACCAAAACGTGACCACTAAGTTTATTATTTCAATGTGTGTTATCCAAAACACGCAAAAACGGCTAAGCATTTAAGGAAAGTTATTTAACTGGAGACAGATGGCTAATGACAGTAATGACCTAGATTAAAGAAATCCTTTCCTTTCCTGAAATCATCCCTGAAAGTATTAAATGACGATATGATTGTGGATGTGGGAACTAAGTGATAAATTTAAATTGAGCAACTTTTAATTTTAGATACAAAATTGATAACGAAAAATTACTGTGACACTATAAAAAGACATAAATCAAAATCGACTTTAATTGTCCCCGTAGCATGATACCAAAGGTGCTGGCAGCATTTTACTCCGCTGGATCACGAGGCTGATATGTTGAACGAGATGCTACCGGCGCAAGGTACCGGTACCGGCTGCCTGATCTTTGGTCTCTGGTGTTTTCAAATATCTTTTTTACAGATAACGAAATAAAAAAGACATCGCTGTATTTTTTTTATCAGACCATACCTTGTATGCATTTTATTACAAAGAAAGGCTCTTTGCCTGTCTTCTCGGGTGCTGTGGTTGATATTTTAATTTCTCCATAATTATGGACTTTTATTTTAACTTCTGGTTTGAAGTAGTGTTTTTTCTTATTTTACCATTTCGGGTCTTTTAGTTTCCCAATGGGTCTTCTCGGGGTAGCCTGACTCCCTAGAGAACGCGTCCCCAGGTGGCGGATAGGGGAATGCTCGGCAGATATGCCGGGTAGGAGGGAAATAAAATACCTCCCGCGGACCACAAGGCCGGAGATGGCAACTCCGTTATCAAACCCCACGTACAGGCTTCTTCGGAGCAACTGGAGTAGAGGCTGCTAGTGTGCTGCGTATCTAGGTTGGGGTACTCAGTAGGGAAGGCGGCGGAAGAACTTCTTGAAGGTCAACGGCGGCTCCCAAACCCTCCAGGAGGGTCACAACCTTGGCGTCAGGTGGTAACCGGCCGTAAAAAGATAAACCAAATCAACGTCTCCTAATTATGAAAGCACAAAAAAGGAATCGAAGTATAAGAGTTAGGGCGTCCCCCTCAAGCGACGTGAAGATTGCGAATGCGAAGAATGTTAGGGCGTCCCCCTCAAGCGACGACAAACGCTCAAAAGCATCAGACAACAACAATTGTTCGCAGACTACACGTAGGCTTAGAATAGCGACGTGGAATTTGGGATCCCTTACTGGCCGCAGCCAAGAACTTGCGGACACGCTTAAACGACGGAGTATTAATATATGCTGTGTACAGGAGACGCGCTGGAAGGGCTCCCAATCTAGAAACCTTGGACTTGGCTATCAGCTGGTTTATCACGGAGTAGACAACAAACGCAATGGGGTCGGTGTCATTCTTGACCATAATCTCAGCAAAAGGATCATAAAAATTGAGAGAAAATCTGACCGCCTCATAGCTATCAAGCTGGCAATGGACAACCAGCCCATAATAAACATCGTCTGCGTATATGCACCTCAGGTCGGCTGTAATGAGCGGGAAAAGGATACTTTTTGGGACGAACTAGACGAAATCACTTTTGAAATTCCGCCAAAAGAAACCAAATTCGTCATTGGGGACCTAAATGGACACGTGGGGAAATCATCTAATATATTTAAAGACGTTCATGGAGGCTTTGGGTACGGTAAGCTAAACAAAGAAGGAGAGAACATCTTGGAGTTTGCGTCAAGACACAGTATGGCAGTTGTCAATACCTTATTTCAAAAGAAACAGGAACACCTAATAACATACCACAGCGGAGGAAAGAGTACCCAGATTGACTATATTCTGGCGGACAGTAAAACAAAGAAGCACTTTAAAGATTGTAAAGTAATCCCTGGTGAAGCACTAACATCACAGCATAGACTTTTAGTCGGAGTTTATGACCTACCTAGGCCTCTGAAGAAAATAATTGATAGAACGCACAGAATAAAATGGAAGGAACTCAGCAGTTCAAAGGGAGATGTTTTCCTAGAAAATGTACGCGTTTACCTCACAAAGGATATGACTAACACCTATCATAGCGCCGAACCAATGTGGTCAGAGTTTGAAAAATACTGTCAACACAAGGCAAAAATGACTCTAGGTATGGCTAAAGGAGGAATTAGCACAGGAAAAGATCCCACCTGGTGGAACCTAGAAGTTAAATCTTGTGTCCAGAACAAGAAATCGCTGTTTAAAACCTGGCAAAAGTCACAGCTGGATGAAGACCTGGAAAAGTACAAAGATGCAAAGCGTACGACTAAGAAATTGGTTGCGCAGGCAAGAGCTAACGCAAGGGAGGCATTTTATAGAAATATTGAATTGGCAAAAACAGACGCGGACATTTTTAAAATTGCAAGATTTAAAAATAGAGACAAACAAGATTTAAAAGTAAACAAATTTATTAAAGATAAAACTCAATCGTTGCTAACTACTGATAAAGAAATAACACACAGATGGTTTGAATACTATAAGGAACTTATGAACGAGGAATTCCCTAGTCAGGAGTTAAAGCCCATAAAACCCACACAAGGCCCCATCAAGCAAATCGGCATTGATGAAGTAAGGACTGCAGTCGCAAAAATGAAGAAACATAAAGCTATAGGTCCCGATCAAGTCCCAGCAGATATTTGGAAACATCTTGGACCGTTAGGCATAGAGTGGTTAACAAAACTTTTCAACCTGATACTCGTAAACAACGAAATACCTAACTCATGGCGGCTGAGTCATCTCGTCCCATTCTTCAAAAACAAAGGAGACGTCACTGAGTGCGGCAACTACCGAGGCATCAAACTTACTTCGCATACCTTGAAAATTTGGGAACGCGTTCTAAACCATGGTATTCAACCATTCGTATCACTGTCCCCAAATCAGTTTGGTTTTACACCCTCAAAATCGACAACAGATGCAATCCAGGCGCTTAGGATTGTGATCGACAAATATCACCTCAATAAAGAAAATGTGCACTTTATTTTTATCGATTTGGAGAAAGCCTTCGATAGGGTACCTCGAAGACTAGTTTGGGAAGCTCTTAGAGCTCAGAACCTACCAGAAGGATACGTCAGGCTTATCCAAGACATGTACGAACGTGTGTGTACAAAAATCAAAAGCCCAGCAGGTCTAAGCGAGGCATTTGAGGTGGGCGTCGGAGTTCACCAGGGCTCGGCCCTTAGTCCTCTTCTCTTTAACCTTGTAATGGAGTTGATCACAAGAGACATCCAAGCCCCACTCCCCTGGAATCTTCTGTACGCGGATGATATCGTTCTAATATCAGATGCGGCCAAAGACGCGGAAGCCGCTTTGCACGTATGGGTGGATACTTTGGAAAAAGCAGGACTTAGAGTGAGCAGATCAAAAACAGAACACCTAGAATGCCGATTTAACGACAGAACCCCGCCGGCCTCCATTCACTATCCTGACCAAACTCCTGTCCCCAAAGTGTCACAATTTAAATACCTTGGTTCTGTCATCGCAGAAAGCGGTTCAGTCGAACCGGACGTAGCCCATAGGGTAAATGCCGGGTGGCAGAAATTGCGCTGCTTGACCGGAGTACTCTGCGATCCTCTAATGCCAGTCCGTACCAAGGGCAAAGTATACAAAACCGCCGTCAGGCCGGCACTGCTGTATTGCTCGGAATGTTGGCCAGTAAGAGAGGGCGATGTCCAGAAGCTACACACGACAGAGATGAAAATGCTTCGATGGTCGGGAGGGGTTACAAGGCTTGACAAGGTCAGAAATGAACACATACGTGGAACCTTCAAAGTAGCCCCTATCCTCGAAAAGATGAACGAAAGTCGTCTGAGGTGGTATGGACATGTCATGCGCAGAGACGATGATTATGTAGCAAAGAGGGCATTAAACTTGCCAGAGAAGAAGAGAGGCAGAGGCCGTCCCCCGTCGACGTGGTGGACCAGCATGAAAGTTTTATTAAAGAAAGAAAATCTTCCTGACCCGACAACCCTCGATAGGTTGTCATGGAGAAAAATAATTAGGAGAGCCGACCCCACCTAATGTGGGAATGAGCAAAGAAGAAGAAGAAGAATGGGTCTTAACTTAATTACAATACCGATGCTTTAATAAACTGTGAATATTGTTTTTATTAACTATTTCAAGTCTAACATTGTTGATAAAGTCTCAGAAGATCGCACTTTTTTGGGCCTGAACTTTTTTATTAAGCATTATCTAAAGTTATTTTGATTTTCATGACTTTTAAGCGAATGCTATTGGATATTGGATTGTTAAAAATAAAAGAGAAGAATCAATTTACAGTCCCATGACTGTTAGTACTGACTGGTACTACATGGGATTATTGTGTAACAATTGATACTGATTTTATGATGGCTACTTTATTTCGTGGACAAGCTTTACTATACTAGACAAGTAGACAGCCATGACCAAGGAACAAATGCGAGTATATATTTTTGTAGATTAATATAGAAATTCACAAGCGTGATGTGTTTGACACTTGACAACTAAAGTTCACGACCGTTTTGAAAGGCAATTAAGTATGGCGTGCGATTAATGTTTTAGTTGTTCGGAGGGTTGGCATTATTTTTCAAAGGGCCATAACGCCTTGTTTTTGCAGATCCATGTATCACAATGTTGTGAATATTTCTCGCGGGACCCATTTGGTTGAGTGCTCTTTTTCCTCAAAAAAGCCGCAAGAGTACTATTAGTGACATCGACGGCCCCTACGTAAGTTGTCGTAACTTGAAATTTGGGATTTTTTTTTTATTTCATAAAACATCATATCTTTTAGCAATGTTCCCGTTCCACGAAGAAAAACTTAAAAAAACCTATTACAAATAGGTTTTTGACACCTGAAAACTATCGTAACTTAAAAAAGCACCGTCGTATACTGTAGTAAGTGTACTTACGACAGTTAATTCGGGACGGCCACCCGCGCTCGCCCAGCGTAAGTGCCAGTTACGATCTCATACGCGGTGGAGCAGAGGTTTTTCGTGAGTGATCATTTTTTACCAAAAACTAACAACTAGATGAGACAGAAATGGATAAACGATACATTTTCTTCGATAAAAGTAAGACACTGCATCGGGAAAAACTCAAAGTAACTGCAATACCAAAATTAATTTTCGTAACGGCCGTTGGCATTAAAACAAAAGGTGGTCCGAATGAAATAAAAGACGCTTCAGAAATAGTGATGATTTAAAACCACGAAGCAAAGTTGGCAATCCGTTCGATTTCACTCAGAAATCAGATGCGAATACAAAAGTATGGATTTTGACAATTTGTTTTATAATACCGGAGAATACTGTAGTATGTTATCACTTACCACAACTTACTTCGGGGTTTAAGATCGGTGATTTGTCTTTAGTTTAACATACATTATTTACGTTGGATTTTATTAATTTTTTTGTGTTGTATGTGTACTTGAGACATTTTTTGTCGGAAATTGTTTTTGAATTTCTGTTGTAAGTGATATTTAAGACAGTATGCGCCGGATCAAATACAGAGTTACTACAATTTACAAATATAATGTTGGCGTATTACAATAATTTCTGCTCATTATACAGGTTCGCCCCTTCCTTTTAAACCAAACGATAAAGAAATTCAGAATTCATTTTAATAAAACGGCATTTTTTGTGATAGTGACCAAAACAAAACAATCATATCACTTAGATTACTTAGCAGTTAGTATGTTCATTTACTAGTATTTAGTCATCAGTCATCAGTGAAATCATCGCCGATTTGACTACTGACTGAATGGGACCGCCAACAGCTGCAGAATCTTATCATGAAAGCGATATGATTGTTCTTTAAGATTATAATTACATTGAAAAATACTTAATATTAATCTCATATGCTGTAGTTGAAGCTGAAGGCATTTTTGTTAACTGATTTGTGTTTTGTCTTTGTGAGAGAAGTCATTAATCTGCCATGTCTATACTTATAATTTCAAAATTACGTTCCTTATGCTGAATGACAGACTGGTTTTATGTACTAACTAAATGCACAATATTATAATTAAACGGTTAAACTCATGTATATTCAGTATATGGTGGTCTTGCGCCGGCACTGATGTCATGTCCGACTGCGGGTTTGTGTCACCGAACACTACGTAACAGATGATAAGTACACGAAGTCACTGTGTGCACGAAACCATCATTATTAGCTCGGAGATTACCGGCTTACATGCCGTTGGCCCAGTTCAGCCACCATCCCCATTTGAAATTAATCTTAATCGCTCTGTATATCTTCCGTGGCAGGTAGCATCTTCGAAATGCAATGTGCCTGTATCGTATGCGTCCACCACAGCCGAGTTGTCTATCTCCCTGTCCTTGATACTTTATACGTGCTCCGAGTCTTATAGACCCATTGCGTCGTTCCTTACCGAAGTCGTACGGTATCTCACAAACACCCGAGCTGCCAAGTGAGTTCCCGTCCTTTGGAAAGCGTAAGAAGTACTCATATTGGTATGAGGACGCAAAATGTTCTTAATGCTAAACCTCAGGCATAACAGGCGTCCAATTTCGTTTATCACTCCTTTAAAAGTGCATTCAGACCAAACGAGCATTCGCTATTCTATCCTCCACTCTACGAAATCAACGAATCACGTTTTGTGTAACGATCGAATTTCGTAGTAGTAGTAGGGGGTTAGAATGGCGAATGCTCGTTTGGTCTGAATACACCTTCATATGAGACAAGAATGCTGGTGCCCTCTCTACTGTGTGGTGATGTCGAAACGTCCCTGAGTTCCTTTAACACCGACTTTGTCTCCAACCATATCTGTTCCACTCCAAGCTTTCCAACGTCTCGTCTCGTCCTCGTCTGACATGTTGCAACATTTGTAATAATTTAGATAACAGGAGGTAATAGGAGTCAATCGACACTATTTTGTCCCGTAACGCAGGTGACAATATCATCAAATTTGCTAGAAAAAATGCTTATAAATTGTACATGCTTTAGGCCTCACACAAGTTGACATCGATACATTTAGATTTCAACGGTTTTTCATTGTAAATATATGTATAGCATTTATTGACGTATATTTATAAGTTCATGAAAAGCAACGCAGGAGACAAAAAATATGTCGATGTAAAAGTTGATGCCATAAACTCATTTCTCATGTGTTGTGAATTACAAAACCGCGAGAACAGGTTTGCGAGATAATGGCATAAGCCAGTTAGCAGGAAGCTTTTCTATAGGCTTCATGTGACAGACGATCATTCTGACCTAGCATTACTAACCCAACAAGAAAATGAAGTGTCCCATCCACCTCTCTCTTAAATGTGAACTTTATTCTGGGATGCATCTCATTACATTTAGATAAAAAAAAACATGTACTTGCCTTAATGATAGATTTCAGCAAAGCTATTGATACTCTGGATCACAATACATTATATAAGAAACTGGCGCAGAATGGTATACAGGGGCCCATGCTGGAATTATTTAAAAATTATCACACTAATAGATATAGCGCGGTTAGCATCGCGGGCGCTCAAAGCGATCTAATTCCGACCCTATGCGGCTCGGCCCAAGGGTCGATTTTAGCACCTACCGAATACTTAATTTATGTAAATGATATGTCTAAAATATTCCGGCATGGGTCTGTATATCAGTTTGCAGACGATACTTGTATTATAACAGCCCACAAAAACCTGGAATCTGCCCAGAGTATGATGCAGGAGGACTTCGATATGTTGTGTAAATGGGCCCATGATCTAGGTTTATCTCTAAACTACTCTAAAACAAAACTTATGCATATACATTCGCCTTATAAACAAGTTGACATAACACCGAAAATCGTGGCCCACGAGCACGACTGTCTACACTTGCCTAGCCCAGACTGTAACTGCGCTTGTCTTGAAACTGTAAAAGAACATACCTACCTTGGGTTAAAAATAGACCACAAATTTAACTGGGGTCCACACATCGACCACGTATGTAACAAACTTAGATCGATATTATCACAACTGTGTATACTTAAAAATAAGGTTCCATATAATACACTTAGACTCCTTAATATGTCCATGGCAGATTCAGTTATAAGCTACGGTCTAGAAAGCTATGGACGATCCTATAAAACATATCTCAATAATATATACAACCTTCAATTACGTCTATTAAAGACAATTGTACCTATTAAAATTAAATACCTAAACAGGAATAATTACGAAAAATTATTTGACTACTGTAAAGTTCTTACTGTGTTCGAAAAGATAGATTTAGCAATAGTTACACAATATTATAACAATATAACAGAACTTAAAACAATTAATTTGTTAGTTTTAATTTAGTGTTATTTATAAGGTTTTTTATTTACCTATTTATTATGTAATTATTTTGTTTATCTACCGAATAAAGAGTTTTCCAATATAATAATATTACAAAAACTTGGGCCTGCCCCTTTGCCGGCTAGGTTAGGTTAGGTTTTAATAATGTGCTTTTTTTATTTCTTTTTTATGTTGTAGTCGTATTGTATTTTACTTTTATAATCATGTTATAATAACCTAGCCTCAGAAAATAATTGAATAAAGGAATTATATAACAGAACTAAATAAAAAATCACGACCTAAGCGGTTACGGAACCTTTCTAACCTCCCAACATTTATTGTCCCAAATACCAACAATGTATACGGTAAGAGAATATGGAAATGTTTCCTACCGCATGTCTTGAATAAGTTCCCGGATACATTAGTAAAATCAATCGAGGGTCGAACCAGTAGTCAAGCGAGGAACATGATAAAAAAATATATGTTAAAGCAAGCAAATAGGCATTTGCAAAGTGCAAATACAACTGTAAGTACATAAATTAAGTCCATATAAGCAATGTATAATAAAATAATAATAATTAATTTAAGATGACTCCTTAACTCACAAAATCTTTTCTATTTAAGATTAGCAGTTAAGTACCTAGTGAATGATGTAATGATTTTGTTTTTTATGAAATAAACAGATAAAATTTTTATTATTATTTTTTTTTTTATTAAGATCGGTTAGTAACACAACACATCAACAACTCTATCAGGAATTACCGCAAAACGTCATCCACATTTCGTAACCAACATCTCGGCCTATACGGACAACTCTCGAATACCCTCTGCTCAAATTTATCCATGAAAATGTTGATCAGTACCAGAACTACATTATAAGATAACTCTTTGCTTCAATCTGCAGATTATACTCCCCTCGCCAAACGAAATGGGTACATCATAAAATAGGTCATAGGTAGGAAATAGAGAAATAGGGACAGTAGGTTAATCGTTACAAGCTACAATGTCTTTAATTATTTTTATAGTTTCCAGTACTCGCAAAAACAATGAAGCTACATCAAACTCAACTACCTAATCTCGTCCTCATTCAACACAACATTTTCCAGAAACTCTACACAAATACTGTACCTGATCTATTTTTCATAATCAAACATACAAAAAACTATTTACCTGCTTAATTTTCTCAAAATATTCCATCAGGGTTCCATAAAAATACTATTAAATTGTTTGTTAAATGGCATCATATAGTAACTAACAAAAAGTTTTTATGATGTTTCCGCAAAATAATGTAGTAAATAGCAGATACGACAAAACTTACACGCATAATTCCGACGTATCTTGTAGTATGTATAACTTACGATCAAAGACTATTTATGACCACCAGCGTAAAGTGAAGTTAGTAATATATACCACAATTTTTAGATTCTCTTCTCCGTCATATCGATACCTTTAGGCTCAAAGGGTGTAAACGCCAAATTGCCACTTTACAGCAGAAGCAAAAAAAGAAAAGTATTTTAGAAAAAAAATCATAACTTCTTTGTTTTTTGGCAGAATAACTTAAATTTTGGCCAACGTACTTGAATTTTTAAGATAAACATTTTGCATATCAATCATTTAGGATAAATGAATAAATAAAGAAAAAGGGTGTGTTATACTCCCTTAACTTTTTGAAATAATGGCGTTTACGCCCTTAAACTTCACATAATATGCAAAAAATGTAGGGAGTATTGGTTACTAAACGTTTGAGTTTTGGTCTAAATGGGGCGTATATCACAATTACCATAGTTATAATCGGTCTTATAAACTCATTCATAACATAGGCAATGCTCTGAATGGGTGTATAATACACCGTGGGGTTAAAAAAATACTTACAATCAATTAAAAGGTCGCTGCTTTTATTAAAAAAAATGTCTACACTGACTATGCTGTTGCTGATTATATTTTTCTTTTATGTCTAGGGATAAAAATAATGTTAATGGCGTTATTGGACAATTAACTACTAAAGCCCAGATTAAAATGCGATATGAAACCAGTAAAACAAACAACAATTCATCATAAATTTAAGAGTCAAACTCTTGTCGGCGTAACTGATGAATGTAACTGTATCCATCCAACTCTGTCTAAAGCCACCTCCTTGACTTCTTTATACGACACAACGTCTACTTTCTCTTTTATTTGTTTCATGTAAATTCCTCTATGTCTCCCTCTTCCTCGCTTTCCTTCAATTCTTCATTCTATTATGTTTTTTTATCAAAGCGTCATGTCGTATAAGGTGACCAAACATTTTCCCTCTCCTATTTTCTATTATCTTTAGCAAACTCCTTTTTTCATTCACTCTTTTAAGCACTTCTTCATTTGTGATATTTTTTGTCCAACTTATCTTCTCCATTCATCTCCAGCTCCACATTTCAAATGCTTCCAGTATCTCTCTGTCCTTTTTCGTCATGGCCCACGCCTGACACCCATAAAATGCTATACTCCAGATGAAAGTTTTGATGAGCTTCTTACAAACAGCAATTAATAATGTCATCTTTATTAGGTATATAATATATTTCTTTCAATAATATCCTCTAGATGCAATGTGAGGTACATTTACTCTTACATACATATAAACTACTAAATTAAATATAATAGCATGCTTTTAGAATACTAATAATCACAAATCTTTACCTTTTGATTTTTATAAAACCTATAGACACAACTTAATATCTTTTACTCTCACATAGCATTTCTTTCTTTTTTAAATTACCAACATATAATTATGTAGATATTAATTAAATACTAAATGGAGTAGAAGACTTTTAAAATACTTAATCATTAAATTAAATTTATGTTTAAAACGCACAGAACCAAAAAATATAACTGTGCGTACTGTAAATTAAAAATGTCGACTGAAATCGAACGTAAATTTATACACATTACATTATACACAATGTCTCCCATTTTTATCACATTATCTGTCTATACTTTTCATTTCACACTTGCAACATAGGTACGCCAGTATACAGGTAAGTATACATAGATTTAGAATGATGGTCATTCGCTTCTATACTGTAGTTTTAATAACGCAATAACTGTTCATTCTTACTTTATAATTGGATAATGAGAATGAATCATTACTATCGTATAGGTACACAGTACGTAAGCAATTTTGAAATAATAAAATAACTTAGCGAGCCTATATCCTGTAAACTTGCCATTTTTAACTTACGACAACTTACGTAGGGGCCGTCGACATATAAACGTGTCCATAACACTTACGGACAAGTTCAAAAGCAATAAAAATAGAAATAAAGTTTTAAGATTTCTATAATTCCTTTGGGAATTTTACTTTTCTATAACTCGCTCTAGGCAAGCAAACTTATAATTACGCATTTTGTGAGCAAATGTGATGAAATCCTCTATCAACATGAAATGAAAACATGTATATTACCTATAGACTACTAAATATTATTAGATTTTTTTGATAATCGTACGTACTCTAGAATAGATTGATAATATATTACCGGAGAGCGGACTTCAGGTAGCGATTTAAAGATATATTTTTTTAAGGATGTTTTCAACCCAGGGGAATAATATTAGACAAATCACTAAAAAGGTTAATATATTAACTGTCTAATATTATTCCCCTAATTACAAAAACATCTATAAATAGTTTTACTTTTATGGCCCCAATTCATTTTTTGTGTGTAGAAATAATAATAAATTTATGACAGTCATATCCATAATAATATTTAAATCGCTACCTGAAATCCGCTCTCTAAATATTACACTCGTTTTAGAACTTATAAAGTAGGTATTACGATTCATTAATTCTCACAAAACACGAACAACACTTGAACACACACTTGCAATCAAATAATATTTACAAAATTAACTCCCAAATCACTAAGTAATAAAAAATAGTTTAATAGTATCGTTTTGAATATCGTAGAATAAATCTAAATCTAAGTGTAGTTAAATAGCAAAAACCTAGAACACTATGCACTGGTGTGTCCTATGAATACCTCTCGTTTAAAATATCCATCTCTCGTAAAATACATGGTATTTTGGCAGGCGGAATGTTTAGAATTGTTCCATGATTTTAGATAATTTCGCCTGGCAACATACTTGTCTTGAACTTAAAAAAAAAAAAAAAACGTTCAATGAGTTGTCATTAATCTTTCGGTGCGATAGCACGTACTCTTTTTCGTAAATTCAAAGTTTTCAAATCTTTCGTATCGAGCAGTTGATTATCGTATAAAATCTTTGCTTTCAACTGTGTGTGAACGTCGAAGAAGGCAGATCCGTTGGAGGAAGCACGAGTCTTTGCATCTCGCTGGAGCTGGTTAACGGTAAACCTTTGCCGAAGGTAAGTTTGAACGAGCCAACGGTGAGGAGCCTATACCAGCCGTTACAGTCGAGATCTGCGCTATCTTCTGCAGATCACAAAGGTACGTGTTTCATACAGCTGATAAGCCTTCCACACCAAGTTCCACATTATTTTCGTATCGTGAAAACTTTGAACTTTTAAACTTAAATTATAAAAAAATACAGTCCGCTTTTATCGAAGAAATAATCATACATTTTTATGATAATTTCTGATGTAATTTTTCATAGAAAATACTACAAACGTTACTGCAACACAGTTAAAAATATATATGAGAAATGTGAAATCCTTTTTACTAACAACAGATTTTTAATTTATTACATTAAGCAATTTATAAATCAATTAGACTACAACAGCTGACATGACAGTTCAAATAAAAAAAAAACTAAAATTACAATACTTACAAAAAAAACTAACACAATACGAAGCTCACACAACAAATTGTACTGAATTTTTCCTGAATTTATCATTATTTGGGTCAAAATTCTTTTCGTTTTCTTGTTTCATACCAATCTGTCATGCTTCTAGTTGCTGTCTCGACTCAGTATATATAAAAATCTGGTGCACTTGCACTTGTATTTCTTTTTCACGCTAGATTTTAATCCATACATCAAAAATTGGAAACAAAACATCATCTCATACAAAAATCACAACTGTGACGTTTTTTAGGGAGACAAAATAAGACAACGAAAATAATTTTAACCCATTTACCTCCTATAGCGTCCATACGGCAATAATAGGAGTTTGAAGTCCAGCAGTGGACTTAACTAAGATGTTGTATAATAGAAGTGGGCTGATGAAGTGAAGCAAAATACTTTCCACATTTCTTAAGCACTGCATTTAATATTCGCAGAGACAATGGACGAATCTCGGAACAATAAACTCCGTTGATATTAAATCGTGAATCCGACGCAGTTGTCAAATTTTGTGACGAAATAAGAGAGGGTACGATATTATTAGTTTTTATAATACAGGAAAATAGTAGGAAAGTAAAAGGAAAATCCGATATAAAATGTTGATTACTATGTATGCTCAGAGAGAGCTTTTTTAAGGTATACTTATGCACAAAAAATGACACTTTTCTTCATTAGTGCGGAAATCGATTTTTATACTACGTTTTTACTCGGACATAGGCAATTAGGCACTGATATCACCGCAAGCTACTAAGCTATGAACTATGGACTTTAAACACGATCAAAAGATATGCACTCCCGTGTAAAAAAAGAGACACGGCGATACTCGCCCGGCGGTGATAGCTGGTAGCTGGTCGAGTTACTATCACCGTGTCTCTTTTGAGACCAGTGCCTTAACCATGACAACTAGTGACTAGAAAAACGTGATTGGGCCAATCAAATTTTCGATCGACATAATTTCTGTCTGCTGCGTTACGTTACTTTTGATGAACTTACAAATGTACGTCAATTACTATACACAAGTTACAATGAAAAACAGTTGGAACCTAAATGTATCGATGTGAACTTGTGTGTAATCGAAGTAACAATACTTGCCGGACGATATTAATGTGTATATAAATGTAGGTAATGACAAAATAAAAATATCGTAAATACACTAAATGTGTTAGTTTTTAGTAAAACGTCCCACTTTGTTGCTTACCATAAGGACGAGATTTCCTTGCATCTTCATAAATAAATAAACTGACAAAGCGGCTTTATAGCAAACGACAAAGTGGGACGTTTTACTAAACTCACTCACAATAGTACATTTCCTAACTAGTGCGGGAAAACTTTTTTTCGGCGAGGGTGAAAGTTGGAGTCCGAGTGAAACGAGGGCGACAATCACCCGAGTTAAAAAAAAGTTTTTGCACGTGTAAGGGACGATTTTTTTCATAAAAAGTGCGTCAAAAAGAGAAATTACCGCGCGCGAAGCGTGCGCAAAGTTCGTTTTTGCGCACTAGTTAGGAAAATATTTACTCAGACTCGCTTTGCTTTTTCAACTAAGTACTTCATTTAATATTTTATATCAGACTACCGTCTATCCGTATGCGGATTTTCAGCTATTCAAAGGTCCGGTACAATCTTCACAAATACTGCTATAGATTTTCCAACATTCCTAGAACGCTTCTAAAGGAATGAATGCAGCAAGACTCTGCTGGCGTTTAATAAAGGAATGAAGATAAACTCATAATTTTAGCATAAAGTCCAGCGTTCAATCGGCCACTAGGTAGATAGGTATTGTATAATCAACGTAATCCGACGGTAAGCTCAATTAAGGCTTATGTTGCAGATACTGTTAGTATCACACTATAGTTGCCGATTTCTAAGAATGAACTTATGACACTTGTACTATTATATTACCATTCTTCCGATAATCTTAACGTCATATAAGTAAAAGGCTCATTTTATAAAGTATCAAATATTCATTCTTAGAAATCGGCAACTATAAGCGACGATACAAATAATATATAGATTAGGGTGGCCTATGTTTGTATGAAAAAAAAAAATTTAATGTGGCACCTCATTATTTGTGTATTTATTTATAACAAATATTTGATAACAATATTTGTAATGCCCTCGCCGGGATTCGAGCCCGGAACCTCCAGCTTTGTAGACAGGGTCACTACCAACTAGGCTATAGAGATTGATATTATCAAGCCGGAATCAGAAGGGGATTTGAAAGTACAGTTGACACAACAAATGACACAACATTTACCAAGATAAGAGTTAGGGTGGTCCTCATTAGTTTTGCAATTTTGTGAGATGTTCGAACCAATAAAGGAGCCCTTTGCCCTGCCGATTGCAACACTCTATGGGACACCCTCTCATTTTGTTATTTTATAAGTAAACCATTTTTTTTTTTCAATTATTATGAACAAAAATTAGGGGTCGCTACCGAAGTACGAATTTCAAGAAAGGCAAAATCATTAGTCGTTTTTTTATTACTTTGGTAGCGACCCCTAATTTTTGTTTAGGTATTATAATAAATGAAAAAAAAAAACAAATATGGTTTATTTATCAAATAACAGTACTTTCGAATCCCATGGATTCTAACCACGGTTTGATAATACGCATATACAAAGCATAAATGAACAATAAACATTTAATATTACTTCACTCGGTAGCTAAGTACGCGCAAAACGGGGCATTGTTCCCTCTTCATTCACGTCCAAGTCATTAGTGGAATGCTCAGTTTCCCGACTCTTTAATAAATATCGCTTTGTTTGGACTTTTTGATTGCACGCCAAGGACCTGAAAACAAGTTACAGTCTATGATCATTTACACTAATGAAGTACACTGACTTTCTAACTATAGTCTGCAATTTCTAAGAGTGAACTTTTGACAGTTTTATATTAATTATTTATATGAGGGTAAGACTCAAAATTTTTTCGATATCCTTAACGTCATAGATACAAGGGTCAATTCTAAACTGTCAAAAGTTCATTTTTAGAAATCGCAGACTATAAACATGTCGTAAGAGCTCGGTATATGTATATTTGAAAGTGAAAATCGTTAATAATGAATTAACGCATTTAAATTGCAATTTGTTTTGATAATTTGAACTATCGGCATTGAAAAATATTTTTCCCCTCACTAGCTCGTAAAGCGCTCGTTTATCCTTTAATACGAGCGGGTAAAAACGCTTTTTACACACTTGTGAATAAAGTAATTTGACATTTCTCTAATTCCTATAGCCCCCTACTGCCTAGTATAAGTGGATCTGTATGACCGTAGTAAACATGCGCAATCGGAGCTCACATGTTAAATTGGTCGTTTCTCATGTGACTTTGTAAGCCATTGGCAATATTTAAATTCCATAAGTAACTCTATTCTACGATACGTTTCGACATTGAGTTTTCAATAGTTTCTTAAAGTTAATTTACATTTGGATGAGATTTGTAATCATATTTCCTCGCGATAGTGAGGGGAAAAAAGTTGTATTACACTTGGCGGCAAAGTTTGTTCAACTCTCGTGCCTTGAGACCTTCGCAATGCTCAAGATTCCAGTTTTTGAACCACTCGCTACGCTCGTGGCTCAATTTTGGAATCTTTCGCTAGCTCAGGTCTCAATATTGGCACGACAGTTAAACAACAACTTTGCCCCCTTGTATAATAAATAACTATTTCACCACACTGCTCGTAAACACGCTGTTTGTCCTTCAATTTCAGAGCGCAAAACTGTGTTTTAATCTCTAGAGGTTAAAGTAATTTTTTTTTAATTTTCTGGATAGACTAAAGCAATAACCTATACGGCCTGAGAGTGCAATAAGCTTTTTGACGTTTGAACTAGACAGTACGTTCGAAAACTCAATAGTTTCAAACAGATTCATACACATGAACCTTTCATAATATTATACTCAATATGCTAAAATCCAAATTAAATACCACATTTTGTTGTAAAAGGCTTTTAATTAAAAGTTCTAAAAATACAACAAATAAAAACAATAGGAAAATGAAAGTGTTGACACTATGCAAATTTCAGAACGCATCCGAATATTTTTTTCTTTTCAAATTTAAACGAGTTCGGTCGTGTTTAAATTTTCGGTCGTCAAGATAAATATTTGAGGTTATTGTTTTATTATTTGTTGATTTGTTTTTTTTTTGGAAGTTGAGGACTTGCAAATAAATACCTTCTAATTTGTTATGTTCGAGTTTTATTTCGCATGTTTCCTCGCTTTAGTGTGGTGAAAAATGTTGTGTTTCACTCGGCAGCAAAGCTTGTTCAACTCTCGTGCCTTAAAACCCTCGCATCGCTCAAGATTCCATTTTATCTCATTTTTAAATTCTGGAATCTTTCGCTTGCTCGGGTTTCAATATTTGCACGAGAGTTAAACAACCACTTTGCTCCCTTGTAAAACAAATAACTATTTTTGACCAAAATATATTATTAGGTATATAGAGTCCGGTACACTTGTTTACGAAATTGCTTTTCTTTGTGATAAGGTGCATTCAGACCAAACGAGCATTCGCTATTCTAACCTCCTACTCTACGAAATTCGATCGTTACACAAAACGTGATTCGTTAGTTTCGTAGAGTGGGGGATAGAATAGCGAGTGCTCGTTTGGTCTGAATGCACCTATAGTAGCTAAAAATAATTCTGCTAGCATTTTAGCATACATTTTGTCCTGATTTCCCCTGCATTCTAAATTGAACGCCTACGTACTGTCAACTTAGCCTTATATTTCTGAATACAAATTGTACAAGGAAGTGTAAATCTAATAACCTGGTTAATTGTACCTTAACACTTAGTTTTTTACCTTATTCTTGGTCAGTGTTTCATGTTTCCTTCAAGCTTATAATATTAAGTTCTTTGCTTTATCACAAAAAACATCTTGCGTGTTAATTGAGATTTCATCAAAATTTCTACATGAGTTGAACTAGTAGGGTTGGGGCAATGTAAGCATAATGTATTCACAAAATATTTAGCGAACCGATTATTTAGTCACGTAAGTTAAGGCTTTGATATTGTTTAGACTGATTACGAGGACGTCTGAATGAACGCAGCAAAGTCAAAATATGGTGTAGGTAGATAAAAATGCTCCAAAATATGTCCCAGTGCACTTAAATAAGAATGTTTTTTATGCAAATGTCGATTACGCATGTAGTCAATGTTTGCAGATCTTTCATTAAGGAAAGGGTTCATTAACACCAGAAAAATGCACGTTTGCATAGTTTAAGTAGCGTACTATTGCATAAAACCAGCGTGACTCAGGTGGCCGTTAACCATGGCAATAACAGACGGAATAAAAATTGATTCAGTGGTAGACCAGAAAAAATGGACACTAGAGGATTATTTTCTCTGAAAATAAAATGTTGAACTGAAACGAAGGAGGATAATTCTCGACCAAATATCATATGAAACTATACATTTATGCATGTATATGCATGCATGCAATATATATTTTTTTTCTTACAAGAATAAGAAGGCTTTTGATAAACTAGGCTGAACGCCTGGTAGCAGTTGTCTGAGAAAATCCACGATCTATCTACAATTTTTAAAGGGTCGGCAAAGCGCACATGACACGTCTGTAGTTGCGGGCGTCCATAGGCTGCGGTAACTACTTACCATCAGGCGGGCCGTTAGATTGTTTGCCACTGTCGCAGTATAAAAAAAAAATGCGTTCCAGCAAGGTCACTCAACCTGATCTGAGGTGTGAAATGGAAATTGAACTACTGGGAGTTTGCTACCCTAGCATAGCTGAGAAGATAATGACGAGTGATTTCCCTAGAAGAAAACCTACACTGTTCCGGTACATAGGCTGCAGAAAACCGGCAAGTCTCTCGGTGCAATACGTTCTAGAATATAATTATGTATAATAAAATACCTGAGCCAATCAAACCCATTGAAACAGAGCGACGTTTTCTGAAATGCCTCGAAATGTATTGTCTTTCAAAGGCATTAAACGGTGAATGAGTTTTTTAATAAAAAGCAATCGTGTTAGCTTGCCGGCTAGATGATTGATATTCAATTTGTTATTGTATTTATTAATTTAGTTGTACATTATTGTAATGGAATTATTAAATGCATTTTTACTATGTCTATCAATAAATGTCTTCTATCTTTCCTTGAAGAGACGACCAGTGGCCTATCCCACAAAAATTTACAAGCGCACAATTCTACAAAATGTAAATTTCCATACAGAAATATGACATTTTTGTACTTAGAATTGTACGCCTGTAATGTTATGTGGTTTATCAGCTAAGCCCGACGACTATTTGAGTAGCATAAAGATGCTGCGAGATCATCGCATTAAGGTCTTCGCACACTATAACAACTCCACATCAACGCGGCAGCAACTCTACTCACACTCACGATGAGTAGTCAACTCGTTGATTCACCCAATGGTCACTAGTGGGCAACGCGGTGTCAACGGGTGGGCAATGAAAATGGATGCTCGATACACGTCAGTCGCAAACGCATAGTCGTTGCGTGGACAACGTGTGGTCGTTGCGTGACAAACGAGTCGGGGTTGACCTTTAGTGTACGATGCGTAGGCCACTCGTCGTACACTCATTTAATATCATTTTTTGAAATGAAACCTTGAACATATGACACAGGGCTTCAATTTCAATGATTAGACTTGAGTCGATTGGGTGTGGAGATGATATAGTGTGCGAAGACCTTTAGGAATGTTCACATTCAAACCCCTTTCAAGTCTTTAAATGTGCACATCCCTATCGAAAATAGCGTGTGTTGCTATTGATTTTTAATTATTATCGCGTGCTTTGTCGATGCCGCGCTTGCCACGGAATCATTTAGATTTAAAAGGCCAATTACTATAAAATACTTACTGCTGAAGCCTTTTATGATCAAAATATAGCTCGTTAAATATGCATTCTTCAAATGCGCAGGCTCGATTTCAAAACTGAATCGACGCATTTAAAGAATTTTATTTTCTAGCATTTTATTCTGTCAGTAAAATATCTGAAAGCGATATTAATTAATTATCGGTAAATTATATGACTTTCCGTGTGGTGATGATAGTTAAAACACATTTGTCAATACCTCAACTTTTGATTTTTCACTATTCGTATACGATTGCAGAACGGCAACATGGCTAGGCCTGGTCGTACACATTGCGTTTATTTTTATATTTTTTTAAAATACGCTATTTTTATTTAAAAAAAATAATTAGTTGGCATGGGATTTTATATTTAATAATCTAGATACAGTATTGTATGAATCAACGTCTTCACAAAACAAGGTTTCTTTGTGTTTCTGTATACTAAATAATAATATTTTTTTATCAAAACAATTTTATTTGACCAATAGTTCATATTACCTTGACAATTACTATTTATACGCATTCATTCATTGCGATCGATTTTCACTTTCAAATCTAAACCGGGCTCTTAAGTATCAATTTTAATAATACTAGACAATTCCCATAACATTGTCAACAAACACGCGAAGCTCCAAGCACTCGCAATGCCTTGGGCACTAGATATGCTCGTAAGTAAGCCTTTGTGCCGAGGATCAAAGGAGCCGTGCCGAGGCCTAATACAGCTCTAGTCAATACTCGGCCTAGACTTACACTTCTGGAAGGAACTTAAACTTTCGTGAGACGTAATAATAATAACTATAAATATAATTAAACGGTAGTCAATTTACAGATATATCTAAGCGGCTTGTCGACGCCACTGGTGACCGCCGTGCTGGCAGCTACCTAGCTCAACGTATAAGTATCGCGATACAGCGAGGTAATGCTGCCAGCAGCATCCTTGGTACCATGCCGCGAGGGCCCAATTTTTTAGATTTATTTTAGTTTTATTTAGTCTTAATTTGAAAGGTTATTTTAGTTTAGTTATATTATATTCTTTAGTTTATTTAGTTTTAATTTGATAGTCTACTATTTCGTTATTACTTATGTTATACCTTTTATATCCACAATTTGTGCCGTTTAATAAACAATTCCCTATAACGGTTAAACTCAAGTGTATTTAGTCATGTTTCGAAGAGTTGAGATGTTTGGAGTGAACGCGAGCTCAGTGCTTGATAATGGAGACCTAGGCTCTCCGAAACAACTCGCGCGTCATGACTAAATACGTGAGTTTAACCGTTTAATTATTTATTTCTAAAAGGAACATTTAGAAAACGTTTATGAGTAAGATTGCTAGACTTAATTTTGTCCAATCTGCTTCTAATTACACTTAAAATACGGAACCCTAAAACTTACTCGAACTTACTTATTAAAAGACTTACCTACTCGAGTCTAAAACTAATTTATCAATATTCATCTTTTTTTTTTTTTTTTTAATATATTTATTTTCAAGACTACAATTTATGTACATAGATTAAATCTAACTAATCTATTTAACCTAACCTATATCTAAGATTGGCCCTTGTGGCATTGTACCGAGGATGCTGGCGGCATTTCCTCGCTGTATCGCAATACTGATGCGTTGTGCGAGGAAGTCGCCAGCTCTTCGGTCTTTAGTTACATCAACCAGACGTTTCGCGATCTCAGCAAACAATTTGCGTGCACTGGGGCCCCAAGAACCTAAAGTTTCTACGCCAAACGGTACAAAATCGTACTCTTTGCCGAGGCCCTTATATTTATTACGTTTTAAAAATTCGGCATTTTCAGCCGCAGCGGCTGCCTTAAACGTAGTTCGTTGAAGATGGGACGGTGCCAGGGTATCTACGCAAGTAGCATCCCATACCAACATCCGTCCCAAGCTCCAAGGAACCAAAGACACACCATCAGGTCTCTTACCATCATCCCTAATAATACCAGTAGGCTCAAGAAGAGCAGGTACGTTGATCGTGGCAAGAGACCTGCGGATTATGTCGTTAAGCGTCGCATGTCTGGAAATACGGCCTGCGCTTTTTTGACAACAAGTCGGTCCACGTCTGTGCCACAACAGCATAAGTGAGGGGTACATACCGCGGCCCCGAGTCTCAGGCCGGTTGCGAGCCTAAGAGAGGCCGGATCCAGGAAAGTACCAGTGCTAGCCGAAGGATGGGCATGCAGCCAGTAACCAACTTCCCGGGTTCCGACCGCCAAAAGTCTCGCACGATCCGGACCTGCAGAGCTGTTTAGAAGAGAATTGTATGTTAGATCACAATACACATTGTCCCAGCTACTTTGCGATTTTAGGTTGTCAGGAAAATTTTTAGAAGGGCAAGCAATTTTGAATGCATTTTTGGCGTCCTCCAAACCCGCAGTCTCACAGTTAATAGGCAGAGCCCTTAGGATCTTTCCTGTGAGATCAGACGTGCTGTGGACGGATGCCAAAAATGCAGGAGAAGCCACACACGAAATTTTTCGTATCCCTAAACCCCCATACCGAATAGGGAGGGATGCTTGGGACCAGGAACGCTCCGTAATATTCATCTCACTTCTCACTCATTCATTTCCTTCCATGACCTCCGAAACTGTATATCAAAAAGATTCAAACTTTAATTTCTAAAAATAACAACATCTTTTCAAAAAGGCTCTTCCAAAGATTTTTACTCCACCCTTCTCATGCAGCCTTCCGTTTTGTCGGATCGAATTATGATAAGACCCTTACCATAAGTTGGCACATCATCATTTCAGCCATTAGACACTTTCCCCCTTATTCATAAAAGTTTGCTAACTTAACAAGCCGCTAATATTTTTTGTCTCTTTTGCTCTTATGGACACATTGTTAAGACCGAAAGGAACAAACAATGATAAGCGGCTTGTTAAGTTAGCAAACGTTCGTGAATAAGGGGGTTTGTCTACTGCTGAACAAAGGCCTCCCCTTTGGACCTACACATGCAATATCGTCGAGGATACTGCAATACCGCGTACCTAACTACCAAAGCAGATAGAGTTCAAATATCAAACAATCGACACTCAAATTGAACCTAATTGAATTTGTTAGTTACGCGGTATTGCTCTATCCCTGACAATATGTCTATAAGACCGAAATGGACAAAAATAAATAAATATCTTGGGTCATCTTACACAAATCGACCTAGTCCCACGGTAAGCTCAATTAAGGCTTGTGATGTGGGTACCAGGCGACGACATATTTAATAGATAGATACATATAGATACTTAAATACATAGACAGCCGCTGCCACGACCAAGAAACAGATATTTGTGATAAATAAATACACAAATAATGCTCTCGCCGGGATTCGAACTCGGAACCTCCAGCTTCGTAGGCAGGTTCCCCACCAACTAGGCTACGGAGGCTGACACAATACTTAATTGCTTGCTAAGTTAGAAGATGCTTATGAAGAAGCAGGGGGGGAGGTATAGTATTTTTCCATCTCTTTCATAATGTAGGTGCTAGAGCGAAAGCTAGTAATAAGTACTGCAGGTTTGTCTTGTGTGGCGCCGAAGCAAGTCCGTCAACCACCGTCCCCAAATGACGATACAACGACCGTCATTTGCGTCTGCGTCGCATCCCACGATGCACACGTCACGATGCACGAGCCACAGCTGCAGTAGCGTAAACGCAGAAGCAGCCACACATACGAGTACTCCAGGAAGAGTATCGTGTGTATAATCAATTCATTCATATGGCGCCGAGCTACTTCAAGACATTTTAAGCTATCTTATGGTATATTCATATACGTAGTAATGATATCGCTACGTTTAACTGCCTTTTTCATCACACTTGCTGTCTAAGCGCGCCATTGCTTGCGTGCGTAGCGTAGCGATAGTAACAGAAAAGTGAAATTCCCTAGGGAGTAATAGAAATGTCAGTACGTCATTATTATAAACTTATTTTCATCACACTTGCTGTCTAAGCGCGCCATTGCTTGCATGCGTAGCGGGAGTAATAGAAAATTGAAATTCCCTAGGGAGTAATAGAAATGTCAGTACGTCATTTGATAATATTTTGTCTTAAAACTTTTTGTTTTGTCGGCAAGTGTGATGAAAAACATTGTATGCATCACGGTCGGTAAGCGGAATACTAACTCGAGTTACGGCGTCGGGCTTCTAACACTGTCGTTAGTAATTCCGTACTTACCTCCCTTGATACACAATGTACTATTAAATCTGCGTGCAATACTGTATTTACATCAGCAATATTGTTTACCATGTTGTGTGCTGTTAATATTGTGTACAAACAGCGGGAACAGAACCGCATTAAAATGCAAATGGCCACGACAGCGTGCCTGTGAATAAGATTTTTACAAGCACAATGTTCTACATAGCGTGATTCAAAGTCAACGGTCGTTTTAATAGTCTAAAGAATAAATAAACTTTATCTGCTTCAGACAATAACGTCTAGTTTCTTTAATAACTTAAACTGTGTCCTGCGGTAACTTAAACTGGAAGCGGTGGTGGCTCAGTGGTTTAGACGTTTGACTTTCAATCCGGAGGTCGTGGGTTCAAATCCTGGCTCGTACCAATGAGTTTTCCGAAACTTATGTACGGAATATCAGATGATATTTACCATTAGCTTTCGGTGAAGGAAAACATCGTGAGGAAACCTACATACATCCGCGAAGAAATTCAAAGGTGTAAGTCCCCAACCCGCTTAGGGCCAGCGTGGAGACTATAGCCCAATCCCTCCCATATGTGAGAGGAGGCCTGTGCCCAGCAGTGGGACATTATAAAGACTAAAATATTATTATTATTATACATTAAACTGTCTCCTACCGCAGAGGGTTAAGGCTTTATAATTTGTTCTTCAGTTTTTTTCTATGTATTTATAGGGTATCCTGCCTTTTTGTTGAAATTCATTTCACCGAATATCACTTGCCAAGCAGCTTTTAGCAGATTTTTCTCTTGGCATACCAACGTTTACCAAATTATTATTTGCCAACTTTCATTTGGCCGAATTTTCATTTGGCAAATAGTTAGGTTAGGTTGGAACATCATCAACAGGCGAAAGATAAGTTAGCACCTAATATTTCGGTAAAATGAAATTCTGCGATATATTGGTAGGGAGGTGATATTCAACAAAATAATTTTCGGAGATAATGCATGCATGCATGCATCAGCCTATAATAGTCAACTGCAGGACGTAGGCCTCTCCTATTAACTATGATATACGCATTAGGAGGTAAATGCCCATAATCGCCACGCTGGGCAAGCGGATTGGCGATCGCAGTAATGTGTCTACTATGATGACGCTGTTGCTCATCATCAATCTTTTATTAAATAATAGTCAGTGACACTTCAATCCCTTAGTCGACTTTAACGACACCCGCAGAAGTAGTTGGGGTGGTGGCAAATGTATTCTTACCACACGGTCAAGCAGTTCGGAGATAAAGCAGAGCACCGAAGGATACGTTATACAGAAGACCGAAGAATATAACCTGCCCCTCTGTTTAGCGTTTGTGGACTACGAGAAAGCCTTCGATTCGATCGAAACATGGGCAGTACTACAGTCTCTCCAACGGTGCCAAGTCGACTACCGCTATATCGAGGTGTTGAAGTGTTTATACGAGAGCGCCACTATGTCAGTCCGACTCCAAGACCAGAGCTCGAAGCCTATTCTGCTGCAGCGGGGAGTTAGGCAAGGAGATGTCATCTCCCCTAAGCTGTTTACCGCTGCACTGGAGGATGTCTTTAAGACTCTGGACTGGAGAAGGCTAGGTATCAACATAAACGGCGAGTACCTCACTCACCTTCGATTCGCTGACGATATAGTAGTCTTGGCTGAGACCTTGGAGGACTTAAGTACTATGCTCGTTGACCTCAGTAAAGCCTCCGAGCGAGTTGGTCTTAGGATGAACATGGATAAGACGAAAATCATGTCGAATTCCCATGTAGCACCAACTCCCGTAATAATCAGAGACTTTACACTCGAAGTTGTAGACGAATATATATACCTAGGGCAAACTATTCAGTTAGGTAGGTCCAACTTCGAGAAAGAGGTCAATCGTCGAATCCGACTCGGTTGGGCAGCGTTCGGGAAGCTACGACACATATTTTCGTCCAATATTCCGCAGTGTTTGAAGACGAAAGTCTTTAATCAGTGTGTGTTGCCAGTGATGACATACGGTACTGAAACGTGGCCGCTTACAATGGGTCTCATAAGAAGGCTCAAAGTCACCCAAAGGGCAATAGAGAGGGCTATGCTAGGAGTCTCTCTGCGTGATCGGATTAAAAATGAGACCATCCGCAGCAGAACCAAAGTAACCGAAATAGCTCTCCGAATCGCTAAACTGAAGTGGCAGTGGGCGGGGCACATTGCGCGTAGAACCGATGGCCGTTGGGGCGGGAAGGTTCTTGAGTGGCGGCCACGTACCGGAAGGCGTAGCGTGGGTAGGCCCCCCACAAGGTGGACCGATGACCTGGTGAAGGTCGCAGGAGTCCGCTGGATGCGGGTGGCGCAGGACCGGTCATTGTGGCAATCTTTGGGGGAGGCCTATGTTCAGCAGTGGACGTCTTTCGGCTGATATGATGATGATGATGATGATGATGAAGGATACGTTACGTTTTACTCGATACGTGCATTTTACACACTCGCATTGACACATTGGAGTGAGCGCGATGGCTTGCTTTACGTATCGAGTAAAACCTAACATTACCTATACTTGCAAAGTTTTAGTACAGCTACAGCTTTGGTAAATCAAATACGTTTAATCTTACAACACGGTAGTTCGTCACGTACGAATAGTACAACCTTACTGGCAATTTTTTTCAAGTTTTATTTTGGATTTGGAACTTTTACCATGATTTCCACTCAGAATTGCGAGTTCTTAGATCCTAATAGGAGAAAACTGTTATCACAAGGTTATTTTCCATTCCGTTACCCTTTTTTCATACATTTTGTATGGCGGTAACGGAATGGAAATTCTTAAAAATGTATCTAAATTTTGGGACAAAAATTTTCTCCTCGAAAGAGCTCACAATAATTAATTGTAAGTAAATAGAATTTATATAAAAACTACCTATGTTACTAAATAGTGGAGAGACAGCTTGGAAAAAAATGGCCCATTTATGAAACGTTCATAAGTCTGTCGTTCTATATTTCATATAAAGGAGACTAGTTTTTCTTATGCCGCTGTTATTTTATGAAATAATCAGGCATGATATAGGTATAGAGTGAAAACACAGGCGAAACGCTCAATAGTTATATGTTATATGACTCTGAGAATCGTGGTACGATATCTTCGAGAATCGGGAAGCAATTTTTAATTTATTTTTTATCGAATGGATATAACCTCGAGATGGTCCCGTTGAAACCATGTCGGGGTCAGATGGCGGGATTTTGGAAAAAATCTTTTTTTTTTCGATGATTATTTATTATTTTAAGATTTGTTACAAATATGAGATATCATATACCAAAGAAAAAATACTAAAATCACCAACGTCCGAGGTAGGGATCGAACCCACGTATTCAGCTTTCGCGGATGATACCTGTACCGCTCCGTCACTGAGTATTTATAGTGTGACTTGGAAAAAAACCAGACCAAAATATTTAATAAATATATAATAACAAACTTCGATTTTGTTGTTAGAGATCAAACTCCAAATACATAAAAAAAACTTGCATGTTTACGCTATATCCTATTAGATTTTCTAGTTCTCGAATTGTTTTCTACAAAATGTATTCAAAATTCAACTCGAAACGTTCTTGATTACAAATAATAAATACAAGGGCTCTCACGTAACCCGTAGCTACCTGTCTTAGGGTACGTTTTACGACCCTGGTTGTCAGGGCGATATATGCCCGCCTTGGGACATAAACACTGACAATATCTGGGACTAAAGATTGTAGCGCGCTCCACTTTTGGTACAACATTCGACCTTTTGGATGTTGATCAGAAAACTGCTTTACCAAACGTCTATTGTCAGGAAATTGTAGTGATGTAATCTTTTTGCAATGAGATTATAAGTTTTTGCGTTACTTACGTGTCAAAAAATGTTTACACGTGAAAGGTTTAGGTTTAAAGAAATTTATTCTCATTTAAGATATACATCACTTCCACGAGAACTTAGTTACTACATTACATAAAGTACATGCATTAATTAAGGTTGTTGCCGCCGCAAAAAAAGAAATCAGTACATGTATATCATATTTAGGGCGGACAACACATACCTGTGATACGATGATAAAAAAGAAAAAAAAAGATAAAATACAACAAAAAAAGATAAAATACAACAAACTTGCCAATAACTACAAGCCCAATATCTTATTGCTATTAGCTACATATATCCTCACTTAATGTATGTTAATTAATCAGTGACTTGTACATCTATACATATACATATACATGTACATCTATACATATACATGTATATGTATAGATGTACAAGTCACTGATTGAAACGGTTATGTATCAATTGTTTTAATAATTATTAGGTAAGTACTCTAAAAAATCACCAACTATTTCTACTATTCGGAGGATAGTATGGTTTTTGTAATAAATACTTCTTCAAAGTAATGTGTGTTAGAATAGTACATTGTGCATCAAGGGAGGTAAGTACGGAATTACTAACGAGAGTGTTAGAAGCCCGACGCCGTCAGGCGGAGGGCTTTTATGACTCGAGTTAGTATTCCGCTTATCTACCGTGATGCATACAATGTTTTTCATCACACTTGCCGACAAAAAAATAAGTTTTAAGACTTAATATTATTAAATGACGTACTGACATTTCTATTACTCCCTAGGGAATATCACTTTTCTATTACTCCCGCTACTCGCGCAAGCAATGGCGCGCTTAGACAGCAAGTGTGATGAAAAAAATATAATTTTATACCGCGTGTTTTTCTTCATGTGCTATAACTTTAAGGGAAGCTTATTTAGGTCAAATATAATTAATTTCTCTAAGAAACTAGTGTTTTAACTCTTACTGTTATTGAGTTATTGAAAAAATAAGTTTAATGACTGAACAAGTGTATTGCAACCTTTATAACATTCTAATGTTACTTATTTTGACATGTGCCGTCAGTCGCCTGAGATTAACTTTTATTTTATTCTTAAGGTTCTCTCACACTTACCATTTAATTTATTATGTATGAAACAAAAAAAAATATCGAATTTACCAAAAGCCGTTATACCAGACAACTTCTATTAATGGCCCAAGTAACCTGTCTAATTTAACACAAATCGAAACGAACACCCTGTATAAGTGATGAACATTGGGCGACAAACATAAACCGATCCTTAACTCGTACGGTTTAATCCTCCATTTCCAGACATAGTGATATTATTTTTCTGGAGAAACGTATTTGATTTCATATACAATCTTGTTTCCGAATATCATGATCCGGATGTACATGCACTAGGAAAGTCGTGCTAAGTGAAGTAGAATTTCAATTTAAATTCCATAATCTTCGAGCAGATTTGCTCATACATTTTCGCGAACAAAGTTATAGAATTGGGGAATTTCATTCTACGTTACGTAGCAACTATTCCAATTTAATATTTAGTTACATAACTATGATGGCGTATTTATTAGTCGACTAGCTTTTGCCCGCGGCTTCGCACGCGTAGATTTTGGACTTCTATGAAAAAAAATATTTTCAACCGACTTCAAAAAAGAAGGAGGTTACCATTTCGATTGTATGTAGTTATATATTATGCATGTTACATGGTTTCCTGCAAATAATGAATCCTATTTTGTTTTTTTTTTCTCAGGAGATTCAAAAGTGGCCGAAATAAGTTTAATATTTGTGATATTTTTTTTTGGGTTTCACCTTGACTTGTCGACAATCATTTAATCAAATGTTGTTTAAAAGACAACGGTTCAAGTATTTTCATTTCATCGACAAGTCATTTTGTCGAAGAATAATTTTCAGTAAATTTTAATCGGGGAAGTTTGAATGGTGCTTGAGGTTTTCCTTTACGGGTTCTTATTTTAGTTTGGTTTAAATTTAGTAATATTTATTCCGCAGTTCTAAACTAACCCGGAACCTAATTTGATAGCTGTTTGCTTATATGTTGGGTCACAGTTGTAACCTAACTTAAACAAACATATTTTAATAGCCGTTCGTTTCTATGTGGGGTCGCACTGGTCGCAGTTTTAACCAAACCTAAACCTACTTTGATAGCTGTTTACTTTTGTGTGGGGTCGCAGTTCTAACCTAAACTAAACCTACTTTGATAGCCGTTTGCTTTTGTGTGGGGTCGCAGTTCTAACCTAACCTACTTTGATTGGCGTTTTCTTTTGTGTGGGGTCGCAGTTCTAACCTAAACTAAACCTGCTTTGATAGCCGTTTGCTTATGTGTAGGGTCGCAGTTCTAACCTAACCTAAACCTACTTTGATAGCTGTTCGCTTATGTGTGGGGTCGCAGTTCTAACCTAAACTAAACCTACTTTGATAGCCGTTTGCTTTTGTGTTGAGTCGCAGTCCTAACCTAAACTAAACTTGCTTTGATAGTCGTTTGCTTATGTGTGGGGTCGCAGTTCTAACCTAACCTAAACCTACTTTCATAGCTGTTCGCTTATGTGTGGGGTCGCAGTTCTAACCTAAACTAAACCTACTTTGATAGCCGTTTGCTTTTGTGTGGGGTCGCAGTTCTAACCTAACCTAAACCTTCTTTGATAGCTGTTCGCTTATGTATGGGGTCACAGTTTTACCCTAACATAAACCTATTTTAATAGCCGTTCGTTTCTGTGTGGGATCGCACTGGTCGCAGTTCTTACTTAACCTAAACCTACTTTGATAGCCGTTTGCTTATGTGTGGGGTCGCAGTTCTAACCTAACCTGAACCTACTTTGATAACTGTTTGCTTATCTGTGGGGTCACAGTTCTAACCTAACCTAAACCTATTTGAATAACCGTTCATTTCTGCGTGGAATCGCAATGGTCGCAGTTTTAACCTAACCTTAAACTACTTTGATAGCCGTTTGCTCATGTGTGGGGTCGCAGTTCTAACCTAACCTAAACCTACTTTAATAGCCGTTAGTTTCTGTGTGGGGTTGGAGTTCAAACCTAACATAAACCTACTTTCAAAGCCGTTCGTTGCTGTGTGGGGTTACTATTCAAACCTAACCTGAACCTCCTTTGATAGTCGTTCGTTTTTGTGTGGAGTCGCATTTCTAATCTAACCCAAAACCTACTTTGATAGCCGTTCGTTTCTGTGTGGGGTCGCAGTTCTAACCTTTCCTAAACCTAAGTAGAATCTTACCTTATTACATTCTGTTTGAAGTCTGTTTCATTGAACAGCATATTAGTATGATATAATTAAATACTTAATTGCAAATAAACTACACGAATTAGAAAGCTGAATTTACAGTGAGGCGGCCCGCGTACCCGCGCTGCTGATACATACATATACTGTCCGCGAGCTGTCAAACAAACATTTGAAATTCGTTCTCTTTGAATCATATGTCGCCATGCAAAATTGTAGATATTTTTTACGAACAAACAAATAAATATGGTTTTGTCTAGACTTAAAAACTAAAACCTCACAATGACCTTTCATGTAGCAAACTGCATTACTTACCAAAATTTAATATTAAAAGTATCTACGTATTCATCGTACCTATGTTACTCGTATATAACATGGTATGTAGATAAATACCGTCGAATGCTGCAACTTTGCCAACCTGCTACAATTTTGCCCATTTTACAAAAACTCACTTTTCTACCAAACTGTTACATATTCTTTTCTTCTATAAATAGTAAAATTTGTAGAATTTATCTGGCAACCCATTTCAACATATTTTTTCCGGGCAGCACACCTACTTTTAAACTCAGTCGGTGTTAACGCTTAGAAAGCAACCAAGTGTTTTTTCGATGTGTTCAAAACTTTTATTATAAGTGCGAAAATATCTGTTATAGCCACTTGTGGAGTACTCATATGGTTAGTAAATATGCTCTTTGCGATGTTTTATGAAGTTTTTCATGTAAATAAACTCTTTTAAGGCCAGAATGACGACGGGCAATGTTGGGAAAGGTTTCTTAGAATGTACATGTCCCAAAATTGCCTGGTCTAGGGTTGACACTATATTTATTTTATAAAAAAAAATATTAAAAAAGAAATAGTTTTATTAATTAAGTCTTTAGCAACTATTAACTATTTGTTATTTCAACCCTTACAATACTGAAAATTAGCAAATTAATAAAAGAAATGCAATTTTTTGAAGTAGTAAAATTATTGGTGTCTATTTTGTTTGGCATAACCCTAGCTACGCTTGGGACAATGTATGGAAATGCTGTAGAACACGTCACAACTATGCCTATGTCGTAAAAAAAATACTTGCGTAGTATTTAGTGTATTCTACTGACACCTTGGCTTAGATATGACTGCTATAAAATTAAAAAGGGTTTCCATTTTTTAATTCTCCATATATCGCACACCTAGATCAAAACAGTATTAACTCAAAATGTATGTATTTTTTAATTTGAACTTTGTAGATCACGAATAAACCCTTATCTAAAACACAGATAAATTTTGAGTTAATGCTGTTTTGATCTAGGTGTGCGATATTACCACAGATAATCCACTAGGCAAAGTTGCAGCTTTTGGCTACAACTTTGACTGTAACTTTAAATGTTTCTAGAAGCTAAACTATTAGTATTTGGCATACTTTGAACCCTGATACTAATGTATTTTGAACTAGATTAGCTTAGCAATGTAAGAAAGAGTACAGATAACACATACTTTAAGAGTTACTTGAAAAAAACATGAATTTCCGTGCAAAGTTGTAGCAGTTGACGGTACCTACATCTTTATTGGCAAGAACACTTCTATGAAGTTTTGAATTAAATAGCCCAACGAATCTGGTTCCTTCTTACAAACTTTAACCTTCCATTTAACCCCCATAGGGAATGAATTTTCAAAAAACCTGAAACACGTGTTTACTTATTTATTGTTAAAAACATTCATGTGAAGTTTCGAATAAAATAGCCCAACCAATCTTATTTCCCCATACAAACTTTAACCCTCCATTTAACCCGTTTAAGGGATGAATTTTCAAAAAACCTGAAACACGTGTTTACTTATTTATTATTAAAAACATTCCTGTGAAGTTTCGAATAAAATAGCCCAACTAATCTTATTTCCCCATACAAACTTTAACCCTCCGTTTAACCCCCATAGGGAATGAATTTTCAAAAAACCTGATTTAAGTGTTTACTTATTTATTGTTAAAAACATTCATGTCAAGTTTCGAATAAAATAGCCCAACTAATCTAATTTCCCCATACAAACTTTAACCCTCCATTTAACCCCCATAGGGAATGAATTTTCAAAAAACCTGATTTAAGTGTTTACTTATTTATTGTTAAAAACATTCATGTGAAGTTTCGAATAAAATAGCCCAACTAATCCAATTTCCCCATACAAACTTTAACCCTCCATTTAACCCCCATAGGGAATCAATTTTCAAAAAACCTGAAATAAGTGTTTACTTATTTATTGTTAAAAACATTCATGTGAAGTTTCGAATAAAATAGCCCAACTAATCTTATTTCCCCATACAAACTTTAACCCTCCATTTAACCCCCATAGGGAATGAATTTTCAAAAAACCTGAAATACCTACGTGTTTACTTATTTATTGTTAAAAACATTCATGTGAAGTTTCGAATAAAATAGCCGAACTAATCTAATTTCCCCATACAAACTTTAACCCTCCATTTAACCCCCATAGGGAATGAATTTTCAAAAAACCTGAAATACGTGTTTACTTATTTATTATTAAAAACATTACTGTGAAGTTTCGAATAAAATAGGCCAACTAATCTTATTTCCCCATACAAACTTTAACCCTCCATTTAACCCCCATAGGCAATGAATTTTCAAAAAACCTGAAATACGTGTTTACTCATTTATTGTTAAAAACATTCCTGTGAAGTCAGTCAGTCAGTCAGTCAGGACATTGCCGTTTATATATATAGATATTAGTTTGTGCTTTATCTTGTAATTAGTGTATAATGTACTTAACCTTTAACCAGGTTGTGATCTCATAGCGACCACTTAGCAAAAGATTTTTTTCTGATGAGCAAAACGCTTGTAGCGGCCAGTAAATGTCATTGACGTATAGTCTATAAACTGATAGATTTCTGAACGCACCCAAAATCGATGTGTCAGAACAAATTTCTTTGACGTTTTAGTTGTCAAATTCAAAACCCGAAAAAGTGGCAGATTTTGTGTGTTGCTCCAGATAAATACTATTATTGTGTCAAAAAAAATTGTAAGTGCTATGTGTTGATTTATTTTGGTAGTATATAAGGTAATGTAAGTGTAGTATGTCATAAAAGGTCACAGTAATAGTTTTTTACTTAAAATTTTTGCTCTTAAAGTTTGTGGGCCCTATATGACCTCTGCCCGTTTCGGTTGGGTACAAGTGGTTTGTATGTGACCACTGCCCGGCTGGGCATTTATGTGAAATTTAAGGGTAAGTTCAATACCCACCCACCCACTAAACATCTCAAGACTTACTGTAAGTATATAATTATAAGTTAGTTTTGAAGCGGATTTTGCTAAATGGTGTTTGAATATACAAATAAATATCCTTTTTTCTTACTTTTATTGTGGTCTAATTGTGTCCATAATTACATAACAACTACCCCTTAAAACTTCAATGTATCACCAGCAGGGCAGTGGCCACATACGGAACACGTAGGCCTCCTGGTGACGAGCACAGGGCGTATATTGACCACCGGGTTTTTTTTTTGGAAATAATGTTTCAAAAAAAAAACAAGAAATTAGTTTTTTATTGACGCTATTATCTGCCGAAATCAGGATACGAAAGTGAAAAAATCGCCAGGCCTCATTTAAGGGTTAAATCATTTTGTTACCCAAAATGCAGTGTGTAGAAAAGGTTTTCGGAAAAAAGGTTTCTCAAAATTTGTATTTCTTTATCCCTTTGATTTATTGATTATTGTATGGCAAGGTATCCCAATATGGTATAAAAAATAAATAAATACATTTCATTTTGTAGCTATGGAATTTAGATAAAGTGAATGCTGCCGTACAAAAATTGGCATGTATAACCACCAATAAAAATATTAGTTTGTGTTAAATAAACTGTTGTTTAATATTCCTTTACTGAAATCCAAATCAGGGTCGACCCCGAGATGGTCCTGTTAGCACCAAGTTTAGCAAGTATTTTTTCACTGCAAGTAAACTAATAAAACACATACCTACCTAATAGGTATATGAATATAAAATAAATATTGAAATGAAAAACCTTTTGATCTTTTAATTAGTGAATCAGTCTTCTTTAGTACTTGTGATAGGTTTATAATTATTTCATTAATTACTATCGCGGTATCTGATAATTATCAACAACAAATTAATTTGCGCGTATTGATAAACATAACAATTACAAGTATTATAATATACTGTGCTACGGGTATAAAGCAGCTTTCACAATCTAGTTTTATTGATAATTATTTCGTTCTATAAATGATCAGTCTTACCCTCATATTAATAAGGATTAATCTAAAACTGTTAAACGTTAATTCATAGAAATCGGCAACTATAAACTATAAATGTATGATTGCTTAGAAAATGTACGAATATTCGCTGTTATTGTAACAGCGAATATTCGTGATCATTTTTTCCCTGTTCGTTTCTAAACTGTCAAATGTTCGTTCTTACAAATAGGCAACTGGGTGACTTTCTGAGCGTTTCAACTGCTTAATTTTGGTGGCATCATTTTTGCCGAAGTTTCTATTCATTACAATGTGCTACTTTGTCATTTGAAGGAGACACGGTACCTTATACAAATGACGAAGTATAACATTGAGACGTTTAGAAACTTTGAAAAAAATTATGCCACCAAAATTAGGCGTTGAAATAATAATTATGATTACGAGTATTGGTAAAGCGTCGGGTACCTACTAGTACTTCCTGCATATTTACCTTACTTTACTGCATATCAAAATACGAGTCAAGATAGCTTCCAAGATTTTGCTATTCAGCACCTAACTTCGAGGGTAATTTACAGATCAGTGACCCGCACGGTGTGCGTTAACCATGGTTGCATTGACGAAATTTAACGGGTCGGTTAATGTTAAATGTATTATTGACAGCTGTTTGGCTATTGAAATGCTTCTCTTTTTTTTAGATCAATGAAACGTAATGCGTGGCAGCCTCGCAGTCCGTGACGTAGCGGAGAAGCTTCAAGAATGCCGTCTTCGGTGGTTTGGTCACGTTTGTCGTAGGCCACCTGACTACGTAGGAAACATATGCCCTTGACGGCCCCCGACCCCGCGGCAGACCAAAGAAGCGATGGCTAGATGTCGTGAAGGCTGACATGAGTGTGTTATGTGAGCATTATAGTAGAAAATGTACAGGATCGCGCAAAGTGGAAGAAATGTAGCAGGAAAGCGGACCCTGGCAAAGGCCGGGATAACGCTAGGGAAGAAGAAGAAGAAAAATGAAATGTAATGTGAGCGAAATTATGAAAGTATTAGAACGTTAGTTTGTCCGTCTATTTAGCTTAGTTGGTGGACATTTGCCCTGCTTACGAAGACGTATTTAGTTGGTTTAAATCCCAGTGAGGATATATAATTGTGTAATGAGCGTGGACCTTAGGGTGTTGCTTAAAGATCAACTTTCAAAAAGTCTTTGTCTCACCCCGCCATTGGATTATATTACCCCGATTAACGCATGTTACTTTTTTATTTATTTTTTTTTTGTGAGTTTTAGGGGTCGTTGATGAAGTTTCGAAAATTTTCGTAAGTAAGGCGTTAATTCAACATGTCACCATTTTGTATTTATCTTTCCTTTTGAACGTAGCTCAGTGTATCGAGTAAAGCAAAGTCCTGAACAATCGTCTGGGAAACCCCTTGTCGCCACCACATTATGGAGATTATGCTAGAAGCAGTAGTTATTCAAGCTCTTGGTCCATCTAGTGGACCAGAAATAAGTCTGTCTAAAAGATTCAAAGCAGTTTGGCCTAAGATTGACCAAACCAAGTTTAGTTGTGCACCATGCAACACACAAGATGCCTCTGGCATACAAGACTTCGCTCAGGAGTAATTGAACAAATATCAGTAGTCAATAGTCACGCGATGACAGTAAATAATTGTTAGATCTGACTTTAATCTACCTTGGAGGCGTACCTGTACCTTCAAAAGGAATATAATTCAAAGCCCCTGCTGGTCTTCATCGTGTTCGATGGATGGCAAAAAACGTCTACTGTTTGAAAATAATGTTGTTTGCATGTCAATTCAAGCTAACACAGAAAGAAGAAGGCAAATTACAACAAGTGTGTGCTTTTGTAGTTGCGATCTAGGTTAAGTACTGGTTAAGCTGCCCGTCTGCGTGTTCAGCACCTAAACATGACTTGCAAATGATAAAAGACCTCAAAGATTACGAGCAAGTTAACAAAAACGTGACCAAAGTGGCTCTGCAAAAGTTTCTGGGACATCTTTGGTATCTGTCTGAAGAATTGGCACTAGGGTTGTTCGATGATCACTTGCATCTTGAAATAAAACATAAAATGGTATCTGCCCTGCAAAATGAAGGATTAGAACACACCCCAAAAAGGATAAAGTTATCATCGACCGATGTAACTTTATTAATGACAAAGAATGAGACTATGACAAGCAACACAATGCGGTTTTTTAAATCTTGTATCTCTCAACCAGCTTCTTGCAAAAAAACATAGAGCGTTGGACAGATGACCCGGAATATAAAGTTACCAAAAGTGTAGTCCATTCAATTAACGATACAGCCGAAAGGGGAGTGGCTTTAATGGAAGAATTCAACGAGTTGATAACAGTGGATGAAGAACAAAAACAGTACGTTTTGTTGGTTGTGAACGCCTCCATAAAGAAATACCCTAATGCGAAAAAATCTACTTTGGTGTCATGATAAGCCTACCTTTTATTACTAAAACTTTTTAATCAGTTGAATTTTGCTAAATTGTCGAAAATTTGTTACATTTTAATAAATATGTTTGTAATTTATGATTGTATCTTTGAACCGGTTTTCTCAAAACTTTGACAGGTAGCGACCCCTAATTTCAGTAAAAAAAATTATAGAAAAAAGTAACCTGTGTTAATAGGGATAGTAGAATAAAATGGGGGGGTGAGACTTTAACATTTCCACTTTTTTTTTTAATTTTGCCAGATAAGCAACACCCTGTCCTGAGTAATAAGTGTTCTATTTGTACTTATCTTGGAATACCTTAATACATCATTCTTGCAGCAAAACTACAGATATCATTTAGGTTTAAGCGTTTAAACTTGAAAGGACTATTTAAAATAAGTGCCTCACATTCTTGAAGCGTTTCGCAAATTAGTTGCAGATTCCGACGTCACTCTCTGCAAAAGTGGTGACAAACAGACAAAAAAGATTATACTCCTGTATCTGATTAGGTTACTAAGTTGAGAGCTCAAAAGTTGAAGCTAATTACAAGTGTGAAATGAAGTCATAACACACAGACTCCATTGTATAATGACGCCTGGAATAAACGTCTGTCACTTTGTTGAAGTAAGACTGAAATTAAAATTATGATGAAAAAGTTATTCACCTAGGGGATACCTACCAGGTTAACTACTGTCACAATATTACAGGGTGGAAAGGGACGACGTTCCATCCCGCTACCGACCGAGTCTAGGTACCAACCATTACGATGAACTTTCAATATGGGACCAACATCGAAATATTAAAAAAAAATATTAACCCCTCATACAAAGTGAGTGATTAGTTAGAGTTCAATAGTATGGAAAAGTCAATTTTCCATGTACGATTTTGGTTGGTAGAATCGGTCGGTAGCGGGATGGAACGTCGTCCCTTTCCACCCTGTATACCCTACCATATCTTTCATTTTCATCCATATTTATATGGACAGATAGCCGGACCATATTTATAAGGACGTATGAAGATATCCGAGAGACGCTGGATGCAAGTCCAACAGGTGTACCGTCATGCTCGAAACGTCAGGATGACATTAAACGTAAGTTTACAAGTCAAGTCCCGTTTGTCGTTAAAATATGTGGGAAGCCTATGTCCAGCAGTCGACTATAAATGTGATGACTATAGGTGTTATCAGTAGTAGTAGATCTTGCGTAATTGTAACCGGAAATTAAGGAATTGAATTCGGTCCTATCACAATATTATTTTAATTTTACCATTTTTTTTATGTTGGTATTCTACTTAATTAATTTGGTTGATTACATCAGTTTTTTTTGTTTGGTTTAATGTACAATGTTCTTTGTTGATTTTGACAGTTTTGGATACTTGATTGGTATAATGTACATTAATTCATAAATCGTCCATGCAATTCTGAACGCCACTGTACAATGTTCTTTGTTGACTTAGACCAGAACTCTGGTATCGGCTTCAACCTTTTTAGTTTTGTAAATTTGATAGCAAGGATTTGTTACATAATATATCAAAGTTTCCTCGTATTATAGCCAACCTAAGTCACTTTGGTAAATATTTTTTTCAGTGTGGGACTTACGCCGTGTTTCGATACGTATTTTACTAAGTATATTATTATATCCATCACGCTCGGATAGCATTGGTACGAATAAGATGGATAGAAATTTAACGTAAAGAAAAATGTCAATTCTAAACCCCATCAGTTGACAGCGGCCGCGCAGGATAACATGTTTGGCTATAATAGATCTCAGGCGTGTTTCGTCATGGTAGAGGCTAAACTCGACATCCCTACATGTTCGTAATTATCATATCAGTGCTACGACACGACTTGTAGCGATGTTCGAATTGTTTTGCCTGCGTCATGTATGTCATTTACATAGATCTGTCTCCGTAGCGGGTGCGTCACGAAGGCTATAACAACTTTTGATATAATATTAGTCGCAATAACGCTCATTTGATATAATTATTGAATCATATAACAACAAATAATATATTTACAAATTATATAATTATTATTTTACATAATAATCAATTGAAATAATGATATTTCATGTAACATACTTTTAGTTTTATTCATATTTCGTATAATTATCTTATAGTATAACGCTACTTTTGCTACTTGATAATTACCAAGATATTGGCTCCTAAAAAAAATTTTGTTTTGATCATAATTACTAACGAATGGGGACTAAATCTGCAGTGAGCGAGCGAAGCGAGCGAACAAAACCTTCCGGGGCAGATCCGACTCGGATAGGTTAGGTTAGAAGACTAAGGCGGGATCTTTGCTCCCGCCTTAGTCTTCGAGGTTTTTTTTTTGCAACCCAGAAAAGTTTATTATTGTATATCAAATGAGAATTATACCGTATGAAGGTTATACAAAATAAGTGTTATATTAACTATTCATTATACTAAACAATAATAGATATTTTAATATTATACCAAAAGTTTATTATATACAATGAACGATTATATACTTCGAAAATATATTTTTTGTTGTTATATCGAATGAAAATATATTAAGTATTTTTATACGGATCATTACACACCCCTCCGCTCCGTAGCTTAGTTGATTGTGACCTTTCTTACGGTTCTGGAGGTTTCGGGCTCCTATTTCATTATAATTACAAGTGTGACAATTTATTGTAAAATATCACTGTTACTCACGTCACATAGGCTACGACTACCGCTTACTATCTGACGGTCCATATTCTAGTTTGACACCAACATACAATAATTACTAATAACGTTATTACATCGTTAATAAACTACTTTTTATTTTCCGATACCCGTGACAATTGTCGCAAAGTTTATTGTTTATTTATTTATTGAAAGTACATAATTACAGTTTAAATCAGCACTTACAGATGAACCTTACATGCTAATTATTACAAACTATCATTATTTCTATTGTCAAATCAAACTCAAATCTAAATTATTAAGACAACTAATATTACCATTACTACCATTTGTACATACATTATAATTAGATTATATCACAACTATGTCAACTTATGTCAGAACAAATTATATAAAAAAAAAATAATAAGTAGGATTTTATTAACTAGCTGATTGAGCTCTGCACAACAATACCTTCAAGATAGCGACAGGATGCTTTCATTACAGTTGCATCAGGGGTGAAAAAAAATATCCAGGCTGGTATCACTGGCCAAGACATCGTTCATAATCAGTAGAACTTGGTGCAGAGGAGAAGAAGCAAGTGCACGCGTTTTAGCGAGAGGAACGGCAAACAAGTTCAGCCGGCGAGGACGCAGCGACTTAGCAGAGAGGCGTGGGACCCGTATTGGAATTTGAACTAGAAGCTGGGAATTACTTATCTGGCCTCGGAGTAGTTGGAGAAAATATTTGAATAAAGAAATATTTCTTCGGGCCTCAAGGGATGTATAATGCACCATGCCAAGTACAAAGAGAGACGGATAAAGATATGGATAGTACCCATACATCTTGCGATACAGGAAACGCAGGAATGACTTCTGTACTCTTTCCAAGACGAGTTTGTACTGTTGCTCATGCGGATTCCAAATTAAGGCGTTTGTTTCCAGTTTGCTGCGCACGTATGCATTAAATAAGATGCTAATAGCATGGTGACTGGTGAATAACTTAGCCTGACGTATAACAAATCCAAGACACTTTCTGGCCTCATTACAGACTCTCGTTATGTGCTGGTTGAAAGTTAGGTGAGGATCAAACCATGTCCCAAGATCTTTCACTTCAGTAACTCGGTTGAGCGGCTTACCCTGGACTGCGTATGTAGAGTGAATGGGATGACGTGCGCGCGTAAAAGACATCACTGAACATTTATCCTCATTAAGAGAAAGGCTATTGTTCAGAGCCCAGGTGCAAACAGCATCTATGTCAAGTTGTAGATACTTGACTTCAGTTGGACCAACAATAGGTAGCGCCAATTTTAGGTCATCCGCAAACAAGAGACACGTTGAAAACTTTATAACAGCCGGGAGGTCATTAATCAGGATCAGAAATAACAGAGGTCCAAGATTACTGCCTTGCCCAATCCCTGAAGTGACCATAAATGAGTGTGACCTTGCCGATTTGTACTGAACAAATTGACGCCTATTTGAAAGGTAACTGGCTAAGAATTCGAGCAAGTCAGTGCAAAAACCGGCCAGGGATAATTTCCTCAGTAAAACATCGCAGTCTACTCTATCAAACGCTTTTTGGAAGTCAAAGTAAGCCACATCAACCTGTTTTTTTACGTCCATCTCATTAGCAATCAATGTGACAATATTGAGCAAGTTAGATGTCGTGGACCGCTTAGGCAAAAACCCATGCTGCTCATCACAGAACCATCCCGTAAGCTGCTTATAGACTCTGTTGTGTATTATGGATTCGAAAATCTTCCCAAATACTGACAAGACAGCAATGGGCCTATAATTACAGACGTCTGACTTGGGTCCGGTTTTATAAACTGGGAGAACTTTCGAGGTTTTCCAAATCAAAGGGTAGATTTTATGTTTCAAAGCCAGGTTGTACAAATATGCTAAGGGTTGTACAAATGCCTCGCAGCAGTCTTTGACAATATATTGCGGTAACCCATCTGGCCCCTGAGTGGGCTTTGAGCGCAAACGCTTGATAGCTGCTCGAACATCGGCTTCGCTGATTTTATCGATAGCTATACGGCGAACACACGGCGTTTCCGCTGCAGCTGCCAAACAGGTGGCCTTGACATCCAATTTGGGAGCGTCAGGGAGGAACACGTTCTTAAAAAAGTCGGCAAACGAGTTCGCAACGTCTTGAGCTGACATATTGCCGAATGTGGCCGCTGGTTAGAACCACGATGGCTTTTCACATATGACCAAAAAGAAGAAGGGTTCCCTATTACGTTTGCCTCGAGGCTATGGACGAAATTCCGCATAGCCGTCTCCGAATGACGACCAATCATTCTTCGGTAATAGTAAAAGAATGCGTAATACAACTGGTCACCAGTCTGCTTAAATAATTTATGATATGAATTTTTTACTTTATTCAACTTGATAAGTTCAGGTGTGAACCATCGAGGGTACTGTTGTAGTGAACTAAATGGCTTAGGTTTTCTCAATGGAACACATTCGGCAAGGATGTTATTCAGAATGGCATAGAAACAGTCAGCACATTCGTTAATTTCATTGTAATTACAGAGCTGAGACCAGTTGGCGCTCGCGAGTTTTTGGTAAAGAAGAGGAAAATCTACTTTATGGTAATTTCTATCCATTATTTCGTTGGTAGGTTGGTTATCAGTAAGAGACTGAATTGTAGGTCGGGTGTCGAATATTGTAGGACATGACAGTTCTATGTCTAAGGGGACATGATGCCTCTCAAAAGAGACCAATCCCGAACCAGCCTGAATCACTCTAACCTGTGCAGGTCCCTGATCAGAAAGCACCAAGTCTAGTAATCGATCAAGACTATTCCGTATATTATTTTGCTGAGATAGGTTAAGCTGGTCAAGGAAACTTAGAAAAGCATTTTGGACAGTTATTGAAGCAGAGTACATATTAAAATCACCCACAATTATTACAGGTTCTGATTGGTTATTAACAATTCTCTCAATACACTGAAATGCCGAAAAATAGCATGAGTCATCTATACGAGGTGCTAAGTAAAGTACGCACAATGTAAAATGAAGGTGATGTCCTCTTTTGATGCGGGCACAAACAATTTCATCGTCAGGACAAGAGCCACATTCTAGCTTCGACAAAGTGTAGGGTGCTCGGGCAGCGATCAGCACGCCACCACCACCACGGCCAATCCGGTCACTGCGCAGTACGTTGAATTCTTTGGGGAACAACTCGGAGTCATGAACTGTGTCATCTAGACGCGTTTCAGTCAAAGCTATTATACTGGTTTCAAACGTCGTCAATGCATTATACGTGATTGCCAATTTCCCTTTCAAGCCTCGTACATTTTGGTAGAAAATATTAACTTTCCTTTTTTTTGGATGCTTAGTCTTATGATTAGCGCAGCGCATAATGGGCTCGTTGCATTTTTGTAGTTTAGTTATATAACTGGCTGCAGTGGACGATGCAGGTCTAAAAAAGCGCCTTGGGGGGATCTGTCTAGGCGTCGCGCAGATGTTACATTCTCAGGTACATGTTCCTCGCTTATACCTTTTGACTGCATTATTATTCCTCTGAGACTCGAAAAGATGTTCCTGAGGCCGAACTTTGTCACTTTTCCAGAGTAACAAGAATACATGTCCAGTGTCAGGTTTTGATTTGTGTCAAAAAGGAAAGCGTAATCAGAACTTTTTACGTCCATTGCTAGCATGTTTCTAAGTAGCTTAATTTTGTGGTTGAATGAATGTGCTCCGTAAATATATGTGGGAAGACAGATAATCTTGTTTGTGTGAATGATTTTTGATAGGGATTCACGGATGTAGGTAACCAATTGAGCATTATGAGTCTCCTGTAGGTCCTTCTCCCCTATGAAAATCACACAGTAGTCATTCATCGTAAAACCCTCTAGTTTCCTATGCAAACCCGTCAATAACTCCTTGACTCCTCCATTGGGCCAGACATAATGGCAATATCTAACGCTACGCTCGAAGGTGTATTGCATGGCATTTAGTGTGCCCTTTCTTTGATAACTTAATACGCACAATTGAACAGGACTAGTAATTGCACTACGCAGTGTTGTTTCATCATCCTTAGGCGTATGCATGTCGGGTAATTGTTTAGCCGGAGATAGACGGGAGCATACTCCCAGCTGAGTATGGTCTTGTTGAATACTAGATAGATCGAAGTGACTTTGCATGCTTGCTGTAAGTGCCACTGATTGATGGGATTTATTATGATCAAGATTTACATCACTCACATTTGATCTGGGGCGTCTAGTCCTTGGTTTTTTCGACGTAGAAGTACAGATATGTTTAAGTTTTTTAATATTTTGTTCATTACCTTGGATTTGCTTCCTTAAACCACCATTCTCCAGTATTAGATTTTGTATCTCACCTTCAGCTGTTAGTAATTTCAACTCTAAATCTTTTATTTTCTTTGTATATTCACTTAGTGTATCTTCATTATCAATCCTCGCGCACGGGAGACTCCTATTATGAAGACATGATTTCAGCATAGTGTCCGATTCATTCGAATCGTCACTCAAAAGGGACGCCAAAGAGGTGTCAGAAGTGACTTCGGGCTCCAACAAAGTTTCTTGCACCAGATGATGATTGGTATTCAAGGGTATTTTCCTCCTTAACGTTACATTGTCATGAGATGGAGTACTGCTAAAGTAATGAATGTTAGTAACTTCATTCGTTACCGCATTTGTACTTGTGATGTGATGAGGTGACACCAAACTACCAGTTCCTGTTGGATTTGGCACAGAGGCATTGGGTGAGGACGGCATTTCACAGCTACCGCCAACATCGCCACAGTTTGGGGATAATATATCCGTTTTTATTGAGCATAAACTATCAGGGCATATCTCCATTGGATTTTTTTGCGACTCAGGCTCAGATGGTGAGTCGATCGAACTGCTTTCAAGGTGTACCTACTGGCGATGGGGCCGCAGTAGATGTGGATGGAATTGGACTGACTATGGGAACTTTCTTTATTATTATATCTTGCCGCTCATTGCCATTTCTTGCCCGTCGAGGGTATTTTATTGGCACTGGATTTGGTGGCTTAGGGACTGAATGGCACGACAAGCATATCCATTGCTTCTTTCTTTCCGGTGTCATAATTTGGTAAAGTTTTGGAGACCTTCAAGTACATTTCAGGTCGAACGTATGCTTACATTTCACGCATCTCAGTATATCTTTATTCCGTAGCACCTCTTTGCATTTAAAGCATACCGATGCCATCGCCCTATTTCACAATACTAAATGCTCTCCGCACAATCCTACTTAAATGCGCACGCTAATAAAGGCTCGGCGGCGCGATATTACCGGCCCTCTACAAATGCTGCACAAGAAGGTCATAAGCGCCATGCAGGCTCTGGCGCTTACTCGTTTTAACCAAATGTATAGGTTAATCAGCCAATTACACTTATTTAAAATGAATTTAACACAGTTTTTCTAACACTAACACTTGTATTCGGGTATTCGCAATATTTGAAGTGTGCGTTCGCGCGCGAGAACAGACAGTCACGTTACGAGGTCTTCTCACTCATTTAATTCGCAAAGTGTTGTAAAAGTGGCCTATTTGGCTTTGAATTAGAATAGACTTAATCTACAACGAACACCAGTTGAAATAGTTAAAAAAAAATACGAAAAGTGCACTAAATTTAAGCAAAATATTAGTGAAAACGTTTTGTAATAATCGTTATTTTGCTTCAAACGTTACGCACACAGACGCAAGTCTGAATCTATCGGCATTCTTCGGCTCCGATCGGTACGTTAAAACCCACCAATGAGCGCAGCGTAATTGTCAACGTCAGAAACAAGTTCAAGAGTATAACGATAATAAGCGCTAACTAATTTTGCACGCTCTCACATGAGACATTGTGGCGCAGCGGCGGCAAAGGTCACTTACGCACCTCACTTCACCGCTCTGTCCCTGGGTTCGAACCCGGCAAAAAAAATACAAAAAGGTAAATTTATTTTTATTTATCGATATCATTACACAAAGCAAGTAGATAGATTGAAATGGAGGAGCACAACGAGTTCGTAACAATCCGTAGACGTAGAAATGTACTCAGCTCATCATCGAATAATGATTCATCACATCGACGTCATTCCATTTCAAACACATCCGATATTACAGAATATTCGCCAAATAAAACCTTACTAAGGTCAAACTTTATAGGGATTTATTTATTTCCAAAAACAAGAACAAAGTATGAATACAGTAAAAATAAATTAATTATAAATAAAAAATTTGCCCCAGGTCCTGCTGGGGAGGTAGAGTGCCCAGAAGGCTGGCCGCATTTCCGCGCTGGACTGCTATGCTGAGTCTTTGCGCGAAATACTGGCCAGCCCTCTGGTCACCCGACGCCTCTATAAGGCGCTTGGAGATGTCCCTATAGAGGCGCCGCGCACTTGGCCCCCACGGCCCTAGTGTTTCAACCCCAAACGCCGCAAATATGTAGCTGCTACCGAGGGCAGCATATTTGCGACGCTTGAGGTCTTCTGCTAAGGATGCCGCCGCACCAGCATTAACACTGGTGCTTGGAATATGGGACGGCGCCAGGGTATCTACACATGTAGCATCCCAGACAAGGGGCCGACCCATACTCCAAGGCAACAACGTCATCCCATCGGGCCTTTTGCCGTCGTCCCTAACCAGTCCGTTGGGCTCAAGGACTGCTGGTACCTTGGCAGTGACAAGGGCCCTTCGGATGACGTCGTTAATGCTGGCATGGCGTGGGATTCTCCCAGCACTCCGACTACATGAGAGGCCGTGGTGGCCCAGACTATCTACCATAGCCCCACATTGACATCTGTGGGGCATATTTGTTGATGCCCCTATTCTAAGGCACGCGGACAACCGGAAGGTATTATTGTCCAGCAATGTGCCTATTGTGGAGGATGGGAGGGCCTGCAGCCACAAACCCGACTCCCATTCCGCGGTTGCAATGAGACGAGCTCGATCTGCCGGACCAAGCGCCGTGTCTAATAGGCCGGTCTTGGTTAGACGACAGAGAGGCTCGTCCCACTGTCTTTGTGAACACGGGTTGGCAGGCGGGTTCGTGTTGGGGCATGTTAGGGACCATACATTCTTGGCTTCGGCACAGTGTGCTGTCTCTAGGACCCCTATGGAAGGGGCTAAAATTTTCCCAATGAGACTTTGAGCACCGTGTACCGAAGCCAAGAAAGCAGGTAGCGCCACGCTGGAAATTTTGCGGATGCCCAGGCCGCCGAACCTAATGGGTAGACTAGCCTGAGCCCATGTTCTATCGCCGAAAGATATGTTGAAAATGGAGGTGAGGGTTTCTAAAACTAGATTATCCAGATTCGATAGCAAAATGGGATGTTTCCAGATATGGGAACCACGGAGGACATATGTAAATTTTGGAACAAATAGACAATGTTTCAAACCTTACTTAGTTTACCGCCAAATATGTCACTGGATAGTACCACCGAAGATACTAGATTAGAAGAAACAATAAGTAGGTTGGAAACAGAACTTCGGATTGCACACGAAGAAATAGAAAAGTTAAATATGGAGATACACGAACTCAAAAAACAATTGCAGCTTTGGGAACACAAAATAAAGGTCTACAAATCAGTGGGAATAAATGACTTATCTATCCATAACAATATAATTAATTCAACACCCAAGTTGAGACGCCGGAAGTCAAGACATAAATATGACCATTTCACTTGTTCTAACAGTCAATCATTTCAAAGAATCGATAACGTACAGAAGAAAAAGGATTCTCCAACATCCGAATCATCGAGTTATAGAATTAATTCAACAGAGATACCGAATGTTAATCTACTTCAGCAGCAGGTTGCCAATACTTCCCAAGAGCAGTCGGCCCCCGGAGACAATGATCTCAACAAGGTCATCTATATATTGGGTGATGAACAGATATCTGGTTTGGCAAGTTCAATTAAAATGTCAATATCGGAAAAAGAGAGTGTTAAGTGTAATCCGTCTGCTTTAATCAAAAGAAATGCTTCTTCCCTTCATGTCTTGAACTATTGTGATAATTTAAGAAAAATTGCCTCTAAAAATGATATTATTGTTCTAGGAACGGGCAACAATGATAGGAACCCTTTTGCTTTGTTAACGAACATTAGTGTTGCCCTACACAAACTGTCTACTGTTAACGCAAAAGTATTAATTGTACCAGTAAGAAGTAATTCTTATTTTAATATTAAAAAAGTAAATGGTAGCATCAAACGATTAATTCAAAATTACTCTAACTGTGAATTCCTTGAATTGAACACTTACAATAAGTCAAAATCTGCTTTTTTGAAAAACATATGTTTAGGTATTAATTCTATATTTGACCGCAGTCTATGTGAGTTTCAATCTTCGAATTTACTTCCTGAGATGGTAGAGCGAATTCCTTTTCAATGTTGCAAATTCATTGAAAACGGAAACGAAAATGCATCTGTAACGCAGAAAACGCCTGGCAAAGAAGAGGAAAAGTTTTTTCGTCCATAATGAACAACTCACTGTTTTGCATCAAAATATAGCGGGACTTTTAAATAAGCAGGATGCCCTTGAATTAGCTTTGAATAATTTTGAAGTGGAGGGTAAATCTATCGATATAGTTTGTCTCTGTGAAACTTTTCTTAAATCAGGAGACGAGTCAAATGTATTCCTGCGAAACCGTAAATTAATAAGCCACTTCAGTAGATCTAAAGTCAGGAGAGGCGGTGTTTGTATTATTGCCAAGTCTAACAAATTTGAATGTAATCCTATTCTGTGGACAAATAACTTTTGCGCGGAGAATATATTTGAATGTTGTGGTGTGGATATTCCTGGCAACAATTTATCAATCATATGTATATATAGGATACCACGGGCAGATTTAAATGCATTTTTTGATAAATTACACGATTTATTAAGTACTTTAATGGAAAAGCTACCCAAAAGGCATGTAATTATATGTGGCGATTTCAATATAGACCGTTTAAAATGTAATTTAGAAATAACCAAGGAATTTGAACGAACTTTAGAAAATTATAATTTTAGGCTACAGATTATGGAACCAACTAGAATAACAGATATTTCCGAGACTTGTATAGACAATATAGGTATAAATTTCAAAGGCACTTATGTATCAACAGTTCATCAATTATATTTCATCGCTTCATTTTTCAGATATAAATTATATTTCATCGCTTCATTTTTCAGATATAAATAATATTTACCACGTAGTCCCGTTAACCTACAGGTGACTTCTGCACGTTTAAAAAGACACTCAGCTGACTTAAAGTGATTCAACCAATCAGAGTGCCTTATCCCTTCTACTACTACTGCAGTAGCCTTCCAGGTGCTCCCATTCCATTCGAACCTCATTCCGTTTTTCGTGCCGGTGACGACTGGACGTCTTCTAGAGTTGAAAGATTTTTTCAAATTTACAACGTATTTTCATACAACGGTTATGCCAAAACGAAGTGCGCAAGATCAAATCAAACATTATGAAGAAAAAATTCGAAAGTTACACGAGAAATCTACCCGTCCTTATCGACGGTTAAGAATTATTGAGAGTGATTCGGATTCCTCGGAACAAAATGAAGGTAAATCTTACGTGTAAACTTTGAATAGTGTATTTCACTTCAATAATAGCACAAATGGTGTTGTTACCTTACTCTTTACTACGGGAAAGCACAAATGGTGTCTTTTTTTTCCAAATCTCTTATGCACAAATGGTGTTTTTTACATATATCTACAAATTCAAAGCGCAAATGGTGCTTCAAGCTATTCGTAAATATTCACTTTTTTCCGATACTAAATAAAAACTTACGTTTTATAATTCTCTTTTCAGAGAATGAAGCGGCTATAGAAAGCATTAACGACGTATATCCGTTATCGCCAACCTCCGAACAAAATAACGGCGCATCGCCTGAACAGTTGGCAACGCTACCTGAAGTTGGTCTCGACCAACCGTCCCCCTCGGGTGTTCAACCGCCCACCTCGGGTGAGCAACCAGCAAATACCGAGTCCCCGGACCCTGATTTGGATCCTGAGCTGTTGATGGCTCTCGGCCAGAGCGTAGATGAAACGCCCGAATATGGAGACAAGATCCATGACAATTTAGCTAAAATATGGCTTCCTTTGCTGAAAAAAGGTTTGACGAAAGAAAATAAAGAAAAATTAGTCAAACAATACCTGATTCCCGAAAACTGTAAATTATTCCTGGCGCCAAAACTGAATGCAGAGATTTCGGCAGCTATTCCAGACGTGGTTCGCCACAGAGACAAGTCTCTGATGTCTCAGCAGCAAGATCTTGGATATGGCGTTACTGCCATCAACAGAGGCATAGATCTTCTCTTAAAAGGGGAGGACAAGAAACTTGCCATTCAACATCTCAGTAACGGATGTCGAATCCTTTCCGATTTACACGCTTTTTTCACGCAAAATCGTATTAAATTGCTGACTCCTAACCTGGACAAGAATATTCTGCACATTATCCAAGATGCAGAAAGGGATGACACTCTATTTGGGAAAGAGTTGTCAGACAAGATAAAAGCTGCAAAAGCTATACAACGGCAAGGGCAACAAATAAAAAAAGTACCCAATACAAGGGCTTCAAACTCTTTCCAGTCCCAAACATACCGTAGTTTCTACCAGGGAAACTGGAATGCACCTCCTCGTGCTCCATCGAGCAGAGGCAACAGAGGAGGTCAGAGACGGGGCTCGTACTCGTACCAGCCTCGCCGCCCATACCCCAGCACGAGCTCGAGCGCGACGGCGCCGCCAGCGGCGAGCAAGCCGTCGGCTGCGAACAAGCCCCGTGCGCCGACATCTTAACTGCACCGCAGGTACATGCTGGTAGAATTCGCCACTTTTTTCATTGTTGGTCTCTTATAACGACTAATGCTGTTGTTCTAGACTGGATAAAAAATGGTCTCAGTATATCGTTCAATAAACCAATAAATCAAAACTGTATACCGCAAAACAATTTTACGAGCGCAGAGCGAATAGACATTTTAAACTCTATTCAGAAACTTCTAGATCTTGGAGCTATACAGAAGTGTAGCCAAAGCAAAGACCAGTTTATATCCAGAATATTTTTAGCCCCTAAGCCCAACGGGGGGAAACGTTTTATATTAAACCTAAAACCATTGAATAAACACATCGCTAATACTCATTTTAAAATGGAGGATCATCGCACTGCATCAAAATTAATCCCTTTCAACGGTTTTTTGGCCACGATTGATATAAAGGAAGCATGTTTGCTTGTCCCCATGAACACAGAATTCAGAAAATATTTTAAATTTCAATTTGATACACAAACTTACATGTTCACATCTATGCCATATGGACTTAGTATTGCCCCCAGAGTTTTCACAAAAATTATGAGAGAAGTGATCGGCCACTTGAGAAATCGCGGATTTAGTTCTGTCGTATATTTGGACGACATACTTTGCATGGGAAATACTTACGAAGAGTGCGCTTCCAACGTAAATGAGTCTTTGCGATTGCTTCAATGTTTAGGCTTTATTATTAATTTTGAGAAAAGTTCACTAGAACCAAAACAACTCTGTAAATTTCTAGGTTTTCTGTTTGATTCTAGAAATTTATCTATATCGCTTCCCGATAACAAACGAGAAAGTATTGCACAGTTAGTTCAAAAGTTTTTGAAGTTACATGTCTGTTCAATCAGAGAATTTTCGAAATTAATAGGAGTCCTGATAGCAGCCTGTCCAGCTGTGAAATACGGATGGTTGTACACTAAATTGCTGGAACGACATAAGTATTTATCATTGTTAAATAATAATAGTTACGATAGTCTAATCCAAATTCCAAATAGCATTTTGGGTGATTTAAGCTGGTGGCTAAGCAATGTTAAAAATACATGCAACACGATGCGTATTTCAGGTTATGAGCTGGAAATATACACTGATGCCTCTGGCACAGGCTGGGGTGCCGTTTGCGGAGACCGCCGCTTTCATGGCAAATGGTCATACACAGAACGCGAACGTCATATTAATTACCTCGAATTGTTAGCCGCTTTTCTCGGACTTAAAAGCCTGGCATGCAATAAAAACAACTGTGCAATACTTTTACGAATTGATAACACCACAGCCATAAGCTACATTAATCGCATGGGAGGCATACAGTTCCCACATCTAAATGACATCACTCGCCAAATTTGGCGTTGGTGCGAGGAGCGTAATTTATGGATTTATGCGTCGTATATCAATACCAAAGAAAATCTTGCGGATATCGAATCTAGAATTGTTAATCCAGACACAGAATGGGAACTTTCCTCTTCTGCGTTTCAAATGATAGTGTCTCATTTCGGACAACCAAATGTCGATTTATTCGCTTCTCGTGCTAACGCCAAATGTGGGAATTTTGTATCTTGGGCCCCCGAGCCTGACGCTATGGCTGTGGATGCATTTACAATCAATTGGAATACAATGTATTTTTACGCATTTCCACCTTTTTCTATTATTTTGAAATGTATTCGAAAAATAATAGATGATAAGGCTGACGGAATATTGGTTTTTCCGTACTGGCCGTCTCAGCCTTGGTTCCCGCTCTTAAAGAGTATTTTAACGACAAATATATTGTATTTGGATCCTAATAAGTTTCTTCTCCAATCTGACTTCAGAGACCATCACCCGTTGCATGCGCAGCTTACCCTGGGGGTCGCGAGGCTCTGCAGCAAGCCTTCACCAAGCGAGGGACTCCGCTAGAAGCTTTGGATTTAATGTTGGCATCGCTTGCCGAAAGTACTGTAAAACAATACAATGTTACATATAAAAGGTGGTGGCTTTATTGTGCAAATAAAAGTATTAACCCTTTTGATTCACATATATCCGATATTTTAATATTTCTGACTGAACAATTTAATTCGGGTTGTTCCTATGGTAGCCTTAACTCTCACCGGTCTGCGCTATCTTTACTTCTCGGAGATAACATTGGTTCTGACGATAAAATAAAACGGCTACTTAAAGGAGCCTACAAACTCAGACCAAATATTCCCAAATATTCACATACTTGGGACCCACAACTAGTGTTAAATCATGTTGGTGATTGGTATCCTAATATAAATTTAAGTTTAGACAAGCTTACAAAAAAATTAGTGATTTTACTAGCCATTTCTACCGCACATAGAGTGCAGACCCTGTCATTAATCAAAATTGAAAATATATCTTTTTCCTTCACGGGTGCAAAAATCATTATATCCGATATAATTAAAACCTCTGCGCCAGGCCGGGAACAACCCATGTTAATGTTACCATTCTTTTCTGAAAATATTAATATTTGTCCGGCAACAACTTTAAAGGATTATATTGCCGTTACTGTAAATAAAAGACCCCATAATGTTGGTAAACTTTTATTGACACATAAATCCCCTCACACAGCAGCAACGTCACAAACGATCAGCCGCTGGATCAAACAAGTACTTTCGGAAAGCGGCGTGGACGTGTCGGTGTTCGGCGCACACAGTGCGCGGCACGCCGCCACGTCGGCGGCGCGCGGCGCCGGTGCCAGCGTTGACGCCATCCGCAAAGCGGCCGGCTGGACAGCCTCCTCTAACGCGTTTGCTCGCTTTTATAATAGACCCTTACTTGATGAAGGGGATTTCGCGCGCTCTGTATGTCTTTCTTCAGATTTGAGAAGAAACGCTCCTTAATTAATGGTACATAATGTGATTTAGCATGTGAAATATATGAATAAAAAATTACGAAGTTGATTTGATCTGCTTTTTTATTTATGTACTAACACACAGCAAATCTTTCTTAGGCTAAACTCTGAATATCTACGTGGTAAATATTATTTATATCTGAAAAATGAAGCGATGAAATATAATAAAAGATCAAACGAACTTCCTGAAGTGAAGTTCGATCGTTATTATATGAATCGCTTCATTTGAAGATATAGGGATCACCCAACCCCCCCAGACCCTGAAAGATTTGCTGCACCTAATCTCTAAAAATAATGAGGTTCGAATGGAATGGGAGCACCTGGAAGGCTACTGCAGTAGTAGTAGAAGGGATAAGGCACTCTGATTGGTTGAATCACTTTAAGTCAGCTGAGTGTCTTTTTAAACGTGCAGAAGTCACCTGTAGGTTAACGGGACTACGTGGTAAATATTATTTATATCTTCAAATGAAGCGATTCATATAATAACGATCGAACTTCACTTCAGGAAGTTCGTTTGATCTTTTATAATATTTACCACGTAGTCCCGTTAACCTACAGGTGACTTCTGCACGTTTAAAAAGACACTCAACTGACTTAAAATGATTCAACCAATCAGAGTGCCTTATCCCTTCTACTACTACTGCAGTAGCCTTCCAGGTGCTCCCGTTCCATTCGAACCTCATTCCGTTTTTCGTGCCGGTGACGAATGGACGTCTTCTAGAGTTGAAAGATTTTTTCAAATTTACAACGTATTTTCATACAACGGTTATGCCAAAACGAAGTGCGCAAGATCAAATCAAACATTATGAAGAAAAAATTCGAAAGTTACACGAGAAATCTACCCGTCCTTATCGACGGTTAAGAATTATTGCGAGTGATTCGGATTCCTCGGAACAAAATGAAGGTAAATCTTACGTTTAAACTTTGAATAGTGTATTTCACTTCAATAATAGCACAAATGGTGTTGTTACCTTACTGTTTACTACGGGAAAGCACAAATGGTGTCTTTTTTTTTCCAAATCTCTTATGCACAAATGGTGTTTTTACATATATCTACAAATTCAAAGCGCAAATGGTGCTTCAAGCTATACGTAAATATTCACTTTTTTCCGATAATAAATAAATACTTACGTTTTATAATTCTCTTTTCAGAGAATGAAGCGGCTATAGAAAGCATTAACGACGTATATCCGTTATCGCCAACCTCCGAACAAAATAACGGCGCATCGCCTGAACAGTTGGCTACGCTACCTGAAGTTGGTCTTGACCAACCGTCCCCCTCGGGTGTTCAACCGCCCACCTCGGGTGAGCAACCAGCAAATACCGAATCCTCGGACCCTGATTTGGATCCTGAGCTGTTGATGGCTCTCGGCGAGAGCGTAGATGAAACGCCTGAATATGGAGACAAGATCCATGACAATTTAGCTAAAATATGGCTTCCTTTGCTGAAAAAAGGTTTGACGAAAGAAAATAAAGAAAAATTAGTCAAACAATACCTGATTCCCGAAAACTGTAAATTGTTCCTGGCGCCAAAACTGAATGCAGAGATTTCGGCAGCTATTCCAGACGTGGTTCGCCACAGAGACAAGTCTCTGATGTCTCAGCAGCAAGATCTTGGATATGGCGTTACTGCCATCAACAGAGGCATAGATCTTCTCTTAAAAGGGGAGGACAAGAAACTTGCCATTCAACACCTCAGTAACGGATGTCGAATCCTTTCCGATTTACACGCCTTTTTCACGCAAAATTGTATTAAATTGCTGACTCCTAACCTGGACAAGAATATTCTGCACATTATCCAAGATGCAGAAAGGGATGACACTCTATTTGGGAAAGAGTTGTCAGACAAGATAAAAGCTGCAAAAGCTATACAACGGCAAGGCCAACAAATAAAAAAAGTATCCAATACAAGGGCTTCAAACTCTTTCCAGTCCCAAACATACCGTAGTTTCTACCAGGGAAACTGGAATGCGCCTCCTCGTGCTCCGTCGAGCAGAGGCAACAGAGGAGGTCAGAGACGGGGCTCGTACTCGTACCAGCCTCGCCGCCCATACCCCAGCACGAGCTCGAGCGCGACGGCGCCGCCAGCGGCGAGCAAGCCGTCGGCTGCGAACAAGCCCCGTGCGCCGACATCTTAACTGCACCGCAGGTACATGCTGGTAGAATTCGCCACTTTTTTCTTTGTTGGTCTCTTATAACGACTAATGCTATTGTTCTAGACTGGATAAAAAATGGTCTCAGTATATCGTTCAATAAACCAATAAATCAAAACTGTATACCGCAAAACAATTTTACGAGCGCAGAGCGAATAGACATTTTAAACTCTATTCAGAAACTTCTAGATCTTGGAGCTATACAGAAGTGTAGCCAAAGCAAAGACCAGTTTATATCCAGAATATTTTTAGCCCCTAAGCCCAACGGGGGGAAACGTTTTATATTAAACCTAAAACCATTGAATAAACACATCGCTAATACTCATTTTAAAATGGAGGATCATCGCACTGCATCAAAATTAATCCCTTTCAACGGTTTTTTGGCCACGATTGATATAAAGGAAGCATGTTTGCTTGTCCCCATGAACACAGAATTCAGAAAATATTTTAAATTTCAATTTGATACACAAACTTACATGTTCACATCTATGCCATATGGACTTAGTATTGCCCCCAGAGTTTTCACAAAAATTATGAGAGAAGTGATCGGCCACTTGAGAAATCGCGGATTTAGTTCTGTCGTATATTTGGACGACATACTTTGCATGGGAAATACTTACGAAGAGTGCGCTTCCAACGTAAATGAGTCTTTGCGATTGCTTCAATGTTTAGGCTTTATTATTAATTTTGAGAAAAGTTCACTAGAACCAAAACAACTCTGTAAATTTCTAGGTTTTCTGTTTGATTCTAGAAATTTATCTATATCGCTTCCCGATAACAAACGAGAAAGTATTGCACAGTTAGTTCAAAAGTTTTTGAAGTTACATGTCTGTTCAATCAGAGAATTTTCGAAATTAATAGGAGTCCTGATAGCAGCCTGTCCAGCTGTGAAATACGGATGGTTGTACACTAAATTGCTGGAACGACATAAGTATTTATCATTGTTAAATAATAATAGTTACGATAGTCAAATCCAAATTCCAAATAGCATTTTGGGTGATTTAAGCTGGTGGCTAAGTAATGTTAAAAATACATGCAACACGATGCGTATTTCAGGTTATGAGCTGGAAATATACACTGATCAGATGCCTCTGGCACAGGCTGGGGTGCCGTTTGCGGAGACCGCCGCTTTCATGGCAAATGGTCATACACAGAACGCGAACGTCATATTAATTACCTCGAATTGTTAGCCGCTTTTCTCGGACTTAAAAGCCTGGCATGCAATAACAAACAACAGTGCAATACTTTTACGAATTGATAACACCACAGCCATAAGCTACATTAATCGCATGGGAGGCATACAGTTCCCACATCTAAATGACATCGCTCGCCAAATTTGGCGTTGGTGCGAGGAGCGTAATTTATGGATTTATGCGTCGTATATCAATACCAAAGAAAATCTTGCGGATATCGAATCTAGAATTGTTAATCCAGACACAGAATGGGAACTTTCCTCTTCTGCGTTTTAAATGATAGTGTCTCATTTCGGACAACCAAATGTCGATTTATTCGCTTCTCGTGCTAACGCCAAATGTGGGAATTTTGTATCTTGGGCCCCCGAGCCTGACGCTATGGCTGTGGATGCATTTACAATCAATTGGAATACAATGTATTTTTACGCATTTCCACCTTTTTCTATTATTTTGAAATGTATTCGAAAAATAATAGATGATAAGGCTGACGGAATATTGGTTTTTCCGTACTGGCCGTCTCAGCCTTGGTTCCCGCTCTTAAAGAGTATTTTAACGACAAATATCTTGTATTTGGATCCTAATAAGTTTCTTCTCCAATCTGACTTCAGAGACCATCACCCGTTGCATGCGCAGCTTACCCTGGGGGTCGCGAGACTCTGCAGCAAGCCTTCACCAAGCGAGGGACTCCGCTAGAAGCTTTGGATTTAATGTTGGCATCGCTTGCCGAAAGTACTGTAAAACAATACAATGTTACATATAAAAGGTGGTGGCTTTATTGTGCAAATAAAAGTATTAACCCTTTTGATTCACATATATCCGATATTTTAATATTTCTGACTGAACAATTTAATTCGGGTTGTTCCTATGGTAGCCTTAACTCTCACCGGTCTGCGCTATCTTTACTTCTCGGAGATAACATTGGTTCTGACGATAAAGTAAAACGGCTACTTAAAGGAGCCTACAAACTCAGACCAAATATCCCCAAATATTCACATACTTGGGACCCACAACTAGTGTTAAATCATGTTGGTGATTGGTATCCTAATATAAATTTAAGTTTAGACAAGCTTACAAAAAAATTAGTGATTTTACTAGCCATTTCTACCGCACATAGAGTGCAGACCCTGTCATTAATCAAAATTGAAAATATATCTTTTTCCTTCACGGGTGCAAAAATCATTATATCCGATATAATTAAAACCTCTGCGCCAGGCCGAGAACAACCCATGTTAATGTTACCATTCTTTTCTGAAAATATTAATATTTGTCCGGCAACAACTTTAAAGGATTATATTGCCGTTACTGTAAATAAAAGACCCCATAATGTTGGTAAACTTTTATTGACACATAAATCCCCTCACACAGCAGCAACGTCACAAACGATCAGCCGCTGGATAAAACAAGTACTTTCGGAGAGCGGCGTGGACGTGTCGGTGTTCGGCGCACACAGTGCGCGGCACGCCGCCACGTCAGCGGCGCGCGGCGCCGGCGCCAGCGTTGACGCCATCCGCAAAGCGGCCGGCTGGACAGCCTCTTCTAACGCGTTTGCTCGCTTTTATAATAGACCCTTACTTGATGAAGGGGATTTCGCGCGCTCTGTATGTCTTTCTTCAGATTTGAGAAGAAACGTTCCTTAATTAATGGTACTTAATGTGATTTAGCATGTGAAATATATGAATAAAAAATTACGAAGTTGATTTGATCTGCTTTTTTATTTATGTACTAACACACAGCAAATCTTTCTTAAGCTAAACTCTGAATATCTACGTGGTAAATATTATTTATATCTGAAAAATGAAGCGATGAAATATAATAAAAGATCAAACGAACTTCCTGAAGTGAAGTTCGATCGTTATTATATGAATCGCTTCATTTGAAGATATAGGGATCACCCAACCCCCCCAGACCCTGAAAGATTTGCTGCACCTAATCTCTAAAAAGAATGAGGTTCGAATGGAATGGGAGCACCTGGAAGGCTACTGTAGTAGTAGTAGAAGGGATAAGGCACTCTGATTGGTTGAATCATTTTAAGTCAGTTGAGTGTCTTTTTAAACGTGCAGAAGTCACCTGTAGGTTAACGGGACTACGTGGTAAATATTATTTATATCTTCAAATGAAGCGATTCATATAATAACGATCGAACTTCACTTCAGGAAGTTCGTTTGATCTTTTATTAAACCTGTCAGATCACTCCGCGCAGACAATAGTCATCCCTATAAAATCTAAATTGTATCCTAGCTTTTGGTATATGGAGAAGAGAGACTTTTCTAAATCAAAGCGTAAAAAGTTTCACGACGCATTAAGTAACTTATCATTCTATGATGTATTTGCGTGTAATAATTCAAACGAAGCTTTTAATTTGATGCACGATTACTTAAAACTTTTTTTCGAGTTATGTTTTCCTAACTATAAAGTGAAGATTCAGATCAATAAACGATTAAGATGGATAACACGTGGTTTGAGAATATCTTCAAAATCTAAAAGGACGAAATTCTTGCAGTATACTCGTGAAAGGGATCATAGTATTAGGCTACATCTAAAAAATAAACATAAAGCCTATTCTAAGTTATTGAAAAAGTGTGTTATAGAATCGCAAAAAATAAATAACGCGAAGACTATATCTAAGTCTTCAAATATTGCAACTGCGACATGGAATATTATTAACGAAAATTCTGGCAAATTCTGGCCTAAGCAAACCATAGAACAAATTAAGATCGATGGATCTTTGATTAGAAACAAAAAAGAAATCGCAAACATTTTCAATTCCTTTTTTGCAGGGCAGTTTGACGCTGATGTCAATTCAAATTCCATACATCAGGCAGACGTAATGAAATCGATGAGTAGCTCCAATTGTTCCAGCATATATCTAACTCCAACAGACCATGAAGAAATAATAAAAATAATTAAATCTCTCAATAACTCTAGATCATCGGGCTATGATAACTTAACAACCTCAATCATAAAAGACAATGCTGCAGTGCTAGCAGGCCCATTAAGTCATGCTATTAACCTATCTATGATGGAGGGTGTATTTCCAAGTCGCCTAAAAAATACCATAGTTAAACCTCTATTTAAGAAGGGAGATAAAGAAACGTGTGATCATTATAGACCTATTGCTATTGTACCTATATTGTCTAAAGTATACGAGAAGGTTATAAATAACAGAATTGTCAAATTTCTAGATCGACATGAAATTTTAAACACTAACCAATTTGGATTTCGAAGGTGTAAGTCCACCACATTGGCTATTTACGAACTTATAAAAGATATAACCACATATAGAGACAATAGAATACCAGTAGCAACGATCTTCATGGATATGTCTAAGGCCTTTGACTGTGTTTCGCATAGTATACTTCTTAACAAGTTAAGTCACTATGGGATTCGTGGAAACTGTTATGATTGGCTTAAGACATATCTATGTGACAGAAAACAGAGAACTGAGATCTGTTGCTACAATCCGGATACAAAACAGTATTCGGGGGTGCTTTCTGGTGAAGTGACTGTGGATAAGGGTGTACCACAGGGCAGTATACTAGGCCCTTTATTATTCCTAGTCTATATTAACGACCTGCCCAATATCACTCGCCATAAGGTACTACTTTTTGCTGATGACTGTTCGGTTATTATTCCAGGCCAAAATCCTTTAACATACCTAACTGAAGCAAACTCGGTCTTCAATGATATCAACAAATGGTTGCAAATAAATGAATTAAAAGCAAACATAAGTAAAACCAAATGTATGGAATTCTTTGCACCACAAAGCAAACCCGTAGGTTTACAAATTGAATTTAATCAAGAATGTATAGAAAATGTTGAATCCATACGATTTCTCGGTGTTGTACTTGATCGTCACTGTAATTGGCAATTTCATGTTGAACACTTAATTAATAAACTCAACAGATTTGTCTTTGCTCTGCGCAGGCTAACACAGATGTCGTCACAAAAAACTGCCTTATTGGCCTTCCACGGCTACATCATGTCAAACCTCCGGTATGGTCTTGTCTTGTGGGGTAACTCCACATACGCAAACCGGTTATTTTTATTGCAAAAAAAATGTGTGAGAGCTATGTGTGGAGCAAGGACGATCGACTCTTGTCGGCCACTATTTAAAAAGTTAAAAATTCTGCCTTTACCCACGTTGTACATCTATGAAGTGTGCCTTTTTGTTAAAAACCATTTACATTCATATAAAGTTATACCATCGAACTCAAGGTCAACATCCAGGCTCCATGGGTTTAATCTTCAGTATCCGAACCACAAGTCCGCTCACTTTGAAAAAAGTATATTGTATATGTCGGTGAAGATTTTTAACAGACTACCTGAAGATCTAAAGTCCCCAGATTGCGTACGCTTCAAAACTAAATTATTCGATTGGTGCTTAGGTAGGCTGTACTACGATATTAATGAGCATTTTGAAACCAACACTATATGACATTACTTATACTTATTTCCTGACATCTCGATTGATAGCATAGTGCAGCTTATTTATTTAATTTAATTTAATTTTACTTAATTTCATCCACATATGTTTATTTTATTGATCATCTGTTCTCGTAATACTTTTCATGGCATGACATTGACTTCTTTATATTCACAGTAATAATAATAATTTCATAATTCATTCAATTCATCCATTATAATATTCATAATTCTAATATATTGACATTAAAATTTTATCCAATGACATGTAATGAAAATCTATTGTGCGCCATATACTGGCTGATTGTGAAGAACTACAAAACTACTGTACACCCTTTATTACAACCCTTTACTACTCACTTTCATACAATAAATTATTTGAATTTGAATTTGTTTAAAAAATCACTATAAACTGATCACAATTTCGTATTTTAGCATTAAAATTACTACGAAGCAAACGAACAACACTGTTAGCCAATTGACGGACGTGGGTAGAAACTAGGGCTCGCGGTCGTGTCCGGGTTTCGTGTCAACGTTTCTCATACCCGTGTTCGTGTTACACGTACACGGGTTTCTGACCCGATTTACACGGGTAATTAAAGTCCGTGTAAATAATACCCGTCTACACGGATACACGGGTACACGGGTTTTATTTACACGGACTTTAATTACCCGCGGGTTCGGGGACGTCCTTGACGAGAAGCGTACGAATGGGTCGTGCGGCTTAAGGGCTATAGAACAAATGGATAGATAAGCGAAAGGCTAATTGTGTCAAATAGACCTTATTGCGTAACAGATAGTGTCGAAATTTATAAAACATCAATAAAAAAGTTATATCGGCTGACGTTTCCTGAACAGGTAGTGTTTTGTAGTGTCGAACGAAGCTACAGGTTACATTCAATAATAGACCTTATTTGCATTTGCTCAAATTATTTCGAACCCGTTCGGTTCGGTCTTAAGCACCCGGGTACCCGGGTAGCACGCGGTTTCGTGTAAACGGTATCCGTGTATTGGACACGGACACAGGTACCCGGCGGGTTCGTGTAATTCGGGTTCTTAGTACCGTCGGGCTTAAGAACACGGGTATCCGGTTTGGCGAGTTACACGTGTACCGTGAGCCCTAGTAGAAACCCACGTAAGTTTAGTACAATTTTCATTGAATCTTGTCATGAGGTTCGGCTGATGTCGGAATTTTGCTAAAATTGTCGTGTTTTTTGTGACAGTCGTAATTTTGATTCGCAAAAAGAGTAGTTAATTACTGCTGGTTTATTAAAGTTTCTGCACTACATTTTGTGTTGCCACACACAAATGCCTTCGCCGGGGTTTGAACCCAGAACCTCCAGCTTCGTAGGCGGGCTCACTAACTTAGCTACGGAGCTAAAGCCTGTATAGCATGAAAATTGCTCGCCAAACCGGTTTATCGAAGAAACAGTGAATTGTTAATAATAACTAGTATTACAAGCGTATATGGATGAAAATTGACTGCAGGAGGCTTCGCTTTGAAACGGATTTAATCGGGTTAGGTGCGTAGCGATACAAGTAAGGGCGCAGCGGTAACATTTGTAATACCGTCTCCGTCGCTTGCAGGATATTAGATAGAGAGATAAAGAAACTTTCGTTTAAAAGGTCGTTTTCAATAGGTTTTCAGCTGCAGGATTCCGAACTCCTATGTAGACAGTAAGCTAGGGATCACTGTCACTGATGGGTGATACAGATTTGTCAGCCTCCGTAGCCTAGTTGGTAGTGATAGTGACCCTGCCTACGAAGCTGGAGGTTCTGGGTTCGAATCCCGGCGAGGGCATTATTTGTGTATTTATTTATCACAAATATTTGTTCCTTGGTCATGGCTGTCGTCTATGTATTTAAGTATCTATATGTATCTATCTATTATATATATCGTCGCCTGGTACCCACATCACAAGCCTTAATTGAGCTTACCGTGGGACTAGGTCGATTTGTGTGAGATGTCCCAAGATATTTATTTATTTGTTGTTCTTGTTGTTGTAAATATTTATTATCACATAAACGGGTCAAAATTCTTATCGTTGTCTTATTTGATACCACTCTATCACGCTTTTAGTTGCTGTTTCGACTCAGTATATAAAAAAAATCCCGTGCACTTGAATTTCATTTTCACGCTACATTTTAATCCATATATCACAAATTGATAACAAAACGTCATCTCATCCAAAAAGCACTACTGCGTCACGTTTTTAGGGACACAAAATAAGACAATGAAAATAATTTTGACCCAAATACTAGTACACATTGTACAACTGGTGCCTTATAATTATAATTGTCCCGTTTTATCAATTTATTGGGCATTGCTTGTTAAAATACTTGTTAAAACGTGACGCCAACGCCGACAAACGAATAAGCACGGTACCATCTTAAGCCTATAGCTTGTTTTCTAAATTATTATGACAAAAAGAGTGAGTATAACGGTTTTATTAAATTTCTTTAACCCTTAAACAGGCCTGGCGATTTTTTCACTTTCGTATCCTGATTTCGGTAGATAATAGCGTCAATAAAAAACTAATTTCTTGTTTTTTTTTTAGAAACATTATTTCCAAAAAAAAAACCCGGTGGTCATTATACGCCCTGTGCTCGTCACCAGGAGGCCTACGTGTTCCGTATGTGGCCACTGCCCTGCTGGCGATTCATTGAAGGTTTAAGGTGTAGTTGTTGTGTTTACATGTAATTATGGACACAATAAGACCACAATAAAAGTAAGAAAAAAGGATATTTATTTGTATATTCAAACACCATTTAGCAAAATCTGCTTCAAAACTAACTTATAATTATATACTTACAGTAAGTCTTGAGATGTTTAGTGGGTGGACCTACATAGTGTACAGTATTGAACTTACCCTTAAATTTCACATAAATGCCCAGCCGGGCAGTGGTCACATACAAACCACTTGTACCAAACCGAAACGGGCAGAGGTCATATAGGGCCCACAAACTTTAATAGCAAAAATTTTAAGTAAAAAACTATTACTGTGACCATTTTTGACATACTACACTTACATTACCTTATATACTACCAAAATAAATCAACACATAGGACTTACAGTATTTTTTTTCGACACAATAATAGTATTTACCTGGAGCAACACACAAAATCTGCCACTTTTTCGGTTTTTGAATTTGACAACTAAAACGTCAAAGAAATTTGTTCTGACACATCGATTTTGGGTGCGTTCAGAAATCTGTCTGTTTATTGGCTATACGTCAATGATATTTACTGGCCGCTACAAGCGTTTTGCTCGTCAGAAAAAAATCTTTTGCTAAGTGGTCGCTATGAGATCACAACCTGGTTAAGGGTTAATAATAATATAATATGCTGGTCTAGCAACCGTAAGTAGTGACCATTCATAGAAGCGACGGTCAAAATGCGCGATGAAATTAACTAATACATTTGATAGCCCATAGGAAACTGAAGACTCAAATCCTGGCGAGGGTATAATTATGTGTCACACATCATCAACCTATTTCAAACGTATATACTATTTGTCAGGAGAATCCCAAAAAATGTAAACAAACCTAAAAACTTGCATTAATTCATAATCACTATACCTAGATAGGTATTTTTCTAGCAGGAACGAGAGATTGACTAAATCGAATATCGATATAACTGTAATGTTATCGATGAGTAACACCCTATTCTCATAAACATACTAACGCATAACATCTACGCTTTATTTTTAAATATCTAATACTTCATATATTATGAATTATTGCCTATAGCGTTAGAGTGTTTCTTATTAGTCTTTGTTCTTTTAATGGGTACAAAATACAAGGTATAAGGAAAATAATGTATCGTTTTGAATATGGTTTGCATTCTTGTAGATTATCTATAAGTTACTGCGCATTATTTATTAATTACATTTATTTATCTACTACTAAAAGACTTACCGATAACAATCATGTCGATGTTTAGTTTTGTCTATCTCTAGTTTATGCTAGAAAAATATCTAGGTATAATTATTAATCACGAACTTTTAGAATATAATCTTGGTTTCATCATTTTATCAGTTAAAACCTTAGGCTTTGACTTCACATACATTTTTAGTTAAGATTGTTGATATTTCTTAGTATTAACGTAAAAATATAACTGCCAACGTATTTCACGATATGTGTCAAAGACGTCAAATAGGTACTATGGAAAGTCAGCCATACAATTTTTTTGTTTTCTACTGATTAACAGTACAAGTCACTCATTAATGGCTCCGTTTCACGTTCATCGCTGGCCAAGTGCTAGTATGCAGTTGACGACTGTAAGTTACACCAGCGGTGTAAGTTAAACGGAGCCATTAATGAGTCCGTTCCGCTCGCAGTGGAAAGCGGGCATAAGATCTTATGATATTGTATTTCATGTTACAACGGTTTGGTTTCGCAAAAACGCATATCCAGATAGGTTTTAGGTATAGCGCAGGCTGTTACTAACGTAGTTTCACACGGGCTCGGAATGCCCTGTTGCTGGTGATTTTGAACCGAGACTGGCAGTAAGGGTAGCAAAACAAGCCTGTAAAATAGAACGGGGTTATATCTGCTTTTACAAAATTTATATGATACATCATCAGCCTATCTCAGTCCTCTGCTGGCTGTATAGGCCTCTCCAATTAACTATGCGTAGATGCGTTAGGAGGTGAATGACCATAATCGCCACGCTGGGCAAGCGAATTTGCAATCGCAGTTATGTGTCGACAATAATGACGCTGCTGACCATCATCAATCATCTATCAAAGAATGGTCAATGACACTTCAATCCCTTAGTCGACTCTTACAATACGGTGAAGGGTTGGGCTCGTGACAAATGTATTCTTACTGCCGTCATCACACGGTAAATATCATAAAGCTCTTGAAATGAAAAAATCTCATAGCAATTAATTATGAGCAAATTAGGAGCGTCTATCTTTGTTATGCCAACGATGGCGTAATCAGGAATGACAGAGACGGATGCTCAAATATACCATGTTTGAGCGTCCGAATATACCAAGTTACAGCATGGAAAAACCGTTTTTCTATATCATAAGCTAGCTCCTCCTTGTGTTTCAAGTGGCACTAGATGACGCGTACCCAAGTGTGACGAAAACATCTGTACTTAAAAATGTAATTTTCACAGAGTGTGCGAGCGCACATAAGGGTTGTTAAATGATCAAGAACGATTTTAGACTTCTTAGGTTTTAATAGCTAGGTATTACAAATGTAGGTATTATGTATGGATCGCGGCCGCGTGTGTTCGGTCCGGCGACCTTAGGCGAATAGATCGAGTGGGGCAAGGCGTCGGAGGCTGGTGGCGGGGTGCCTCACCCCGCGCCCGCCTGATGACGTCATGACTGCGAGCAGCCGCGCGAACATGCTGGGGGCCCTTGAAAGCCCTGCTTTCAAGAATCTTGGAGGAGACATATACGGTTCAAGGCCCGTCTGATGACTCCCTTGGCGGTGTCGATGTCGGCGACACGTGGGATTCCGTCTGAGCCTGTATGGAGTTTTGACACTCTGCCCAGACGCCACAACAGTGGAGGTTGATTTTCTTCTTTGATCAGGACCAGGTCGCCATGCTGCAGGTCCCTCGAGCGTGTTTTCCATTTAAGACGTTGCTGTAGCTCCATAATGTACTCGGACTGCCAGCGCTTCCAAAAATGTTGCCTCATCTGCTCCAGCCGGTTGAAGCGGTCCAGGTTGCTGAAGTTGGCTTCTGTCAAGTCCGGGCTCGGGAGCGACATCAGTGGCCTGCCGAGGAGAAAATGCCCTGGTGTGAGCGCTGCGTAGTCGTTAGGAGAGGAGGATAGGGGGCAGATAGGACGGCTATTTAGGATAGCCTCACATTGAGCAAATAAACTCGACAATCCTTCATATGTGAGGTGATTGTTCCCTAAGATGCGCTTAATGTGAAATTTAGCTGATTTAATGCCTGCCTCTACATATCCGTTAAAATTAGGAGCGTAAGCCGGGGAGAATTTGAATAAAATATCATGATCAGCTGCAAACTCTAACACAGGACCCGAATTTTGCTTAAAAAAATCATTTACTTCTTTGGCAGCGGCAACAAAGTTTCTGCCGTTGTCACAATAAATTTCCTTGGGTTTACCCCTGCGTGAAATGAAGCGGCGCAGGGACAGCAAGAAGGCGTCTTTGGAAAGCTCGCTGACTGCTTCCAGATGTACACATTTGAATCTGAGACATATGAATAGGCAAAGATAGCATTTCGTTATTTTACAACCCCGGCCTCGCCGGTCGGTGATTAGAAATGGCCCTGCAAAATCAACAGCTACAGTAGAAAATGGAAAGTCTGGTGTAACGCGCTGTGGCGGCAAGTTACCCATGATGTTAGACATAGTTTTACCATAATGTCGAATGCAAATGACGCATTTGCGCGCCGTGCGTCGTGCCAGGTCCCTACCCCCAATGGGCCAGAACTGCTCACGCACGGACGCTAGCATGAGTTGCGGTCCCGCATGCAAGAGGCGTTTGTGTTCGAATGTGAATATTAATTTTGTAAGTGTGTGTTTAGAACAAAGTAGTATCGGGTGTTTTACGGAGAAGTCATAGTTGGACTTCCTGAGCCTACCCCCCACTCTCAGGATTCCCTGAGAGTCAGTAAACGGTGCTAGAGTGATAAGGCGTGATTTAAGACTAAGTTTTTTATTAGAGGTTAGCGTGGCTAACTCTGTGGGAAATGATTGTTGCTGTGATAGCTTGACCAATACAGTTAAGGCATTTTCGAGCTCAATAGCGTTTAACGGACCCTTTGTTTGTTGCTTTCTACATTTAATATTAATGAAGCGCAACACATAAGCGATTATTCTCTTCAGTTTGCTTAACTGTGAGTATTTATTAAAGTCTATGATATCATCGTTTTTGTTTTCTACTGTTGTCATAAGTGAAATTGTTGTTTTAAGTTCAGGTAAGTCGATGTTATTGTTATGATTGTTATTAAAAACTGGCCAAGTCTCTTCGGGCTCTAAGAGATACGATGGACCATGCCACCACAGCTGTTGGGACTGCACATGCTGAGGATCCACACCGCGAGAAGCGAGATCGGCAGGGTTCTGAGCTGTGGGGACATGGCGCCATGCCGAGCCTTCGGTAAGCTCTTGAATGGCAGCTACACGGTTGGCAACGTAAGTTTTTAATTTTGATGGGCATGTGTTTATCCAAGCTAATACTACACTGCTGTCAGACCAGTATATACAGCGTGCTAGGTGCTTGCGAAGCGCCTTGCTTACCGTCGTAGCAAGGCGGCTGGCAAGAAGTGCCCCAGCAAGCTCCAACCTAGGTATCGTAACAGACCGAGTTGGCGCGACGCGAGATTTAGAGCAAAGGAGGTTTATAGTTTGCTTCCCTGAAGAGGAGGTGGCCTTGATGTATATGCATGCACCGTACGCGGCCTGAGACGCATCAGAGAAGGCGTGCAGTTCGATGAAGGAAGCAGTGTCATTGTTGTGAAATACATTCCTGGGCACAGAAAGCAATTTTAGGTATTTAATGTTGTCTATGAAATGGGCCCAGGTACGTTGAACTTGTGGGGGTACAGGAGTATCCCAGTCGATTTTAAGAGACCAGAGTTTCTGTAACAGGATTTTAGGTTTTATAGTGCACAAAGTCAACAAACCTAAAGGGTCAAAAATTTTAAAAGTTGTGGATAATATTGATCGTTTGGTTACAATGTCGGATGAGCTAGCGCTATTATCAATATTAAAGTGGAGCGTATCCTGAGTAGGGCTCCATAACAGACCTAACGTATGAAGTGATTGACTCAGTACGAGACTGTCATTTTGAACCCTTTCTGATTCAGAATCAATTAAAAGCTGCGAATTTGATCTATATTTTCGTAAATTAAAATGACCTAAAGAAAGTGACTTCGACACGGATTCTTTAATGTTTAGCAGTTCTGACTCCTCGTCTGCACCTGTAAGGAGGTCATCGCAATAAAAGTCGGTTTTAATTATCGTTCTAGTAGGCAAGTCAGCTGTTTCCTCGCCAAGTTGCCATAGACATCTAGCCGCTAAGAAACTGGCACTAGCGAAACCGTAGGTTACAGTATTAAGTCTCAATGTTTTAATAGGAAGGGATTCATCTTCGCGCCATAGAATCAATTGTAGGTCGCGGTCTAATTCATTCATGACGATTTGTCTGTATTGCTTTTCGATATCACCTGATAAGGCGTACCTATAATGACGAAATCTTAATAAGATGTTGAACAAGGAGTCTTGTATATTTGGTCCCACTATTTGTATGTCATTGATGGAGAAACCCGACTTCGTGCGCATGGACGCGTCGTAGACAACACGAAGCTTTGTAGATTCGCTGGAGCTTTTAAGTACACAGTGGTGTGGGACCACGAATGAGATGGGAGGCCTTTCCTCGACGGCATCAGAAAGATGACCGAGATCGCGGTATTCTTGCAAAAAATCAGAATACATTTTTTTCAACAATGGGTTTTGCTTAAGGCGTTTTTCTAAACTAAGAAAGCGCTTTTTTGCAAGATAATAGGAATCGCCTAGACAGTCAGGAGTGTCAACAAGAGGCAATCTAACACAAAATTGTCCGTTCTCTAAGCGGGTTGTATTTTCAATGAAGTGCGTTTCACTTTCGGTTAAAGAAGGCTTAGAGGTATGATGCATAGGGAAGTCTTCGTATTCCCAGAACCGTTTAAGTTGTGATTCTAAGTCAGTATCGTTTTTGGCAGCAACGAAGTTGCACCTAACAGTCTTATTAACAGACCTGCCCTTGTTAGGCATGCGACCGCCTATCAGCCAACCTAACTCGGAGCTATGAAGACTAGGCAGATTATTTCCTAGGGGGTACTTTTCTGTACCGAGAATGTCCCAGAAAACTTCCGTGCCCAATAAGAGGTCAACTCGCGATGGTATATTAAATGTGGGGTCTGCTAATTTAATTGATGCCGGTATTTTAAGATGTTTAACAGGAATGAAGTTTTCAGGGTGTATCTTGGTTATACGAGGGAGTACGACAAAATCAAGGTCGCGAACGAATGTACTATGCCTCGACTTTATGCGGGCAGAGCAGCGTTCTGGAATGACATTAATGGGTGTATCCATAATGGCCGTTATATTTTCATTTGTACGATGTGTAGGCAGCTGAAGGCGTTGCCTTAAATCCTCAGACATCATGCAGATCATGCTACCATTGTCTATAAGTGCCCTCACTGATTCTACTTGATTGGTGTGTGGTTTGACAATATCTATTATTGCTGTGGACAGCATAAGCGCGTCGGAAGATACTGTTGCCATGACAAGAGACGAAGAAGACCCTTCACCGCCATTGCTGTCGCCAGAAGGGCCATCAGCAGCTGGCGTTTTGGGTGTGTCAGTGTTGTGTTTGTGTAGTGCTGTGTTGTGTCGCCTCTTACATACGCGACATCCTCCCAGCCGACAGCGTGCAGTGTCGTGGTCCGGGCGCAAGCAGTTGAAGCAGAGCTTTAGCCGTGTAGCCTGAGCCCACTTCTCGTCGATAGACAGGCTACTGAAGACCTTGCAATCGAAGATGCGATGTTTACCCTGGCACACGACGCACGGCCGCGGGGGTCTTTCATTGGCTGGAGTAGCTGAAATGGCAAATGATTTTGTTTGAGACGTCTCTGGTTTAACTGGAGATTTGATTTGTTTTTCCCTTTTGGATCTAAATAAAGTTTCCAAGATATCAGCGCGGGATTTTAAGAATTTTTTAAAATCATCAAATGTGGGTAGTTCTGCCAAATTACTACGATACTCTTCCCATTTAGCGCGACTATTTTGATCTAATTTTGTTGTGACCATATGAATTATAATCGTATCCCACTGGTCGGTGGGTTGGCCGAGCGTTTTCAATGCCCGCAAGTTTTTTGTGACATGGTCGCTAAGATACCTAAGCGCCTTGTCCGATTCTCGTTGCAAAGGTTCGATGCTAAATAAAGAATTAAGATGGTTAGATATAAGCTGACGATTATTGTTGTACCTATCGCACAAAAGGTCCCACGCTTCCGAATAGTTATCAGCTGACACCTCTAAGTTTGAAATGATTCGCGCTGCTTCACCTTCAAGATATGAAGAAAGATAATGAAATTTATGTATCGGTTTAATTCGCTCATTTTTATGAATAAGCGCCTCGAAGGTGTCGCGGAATTCTAGCCATTTAAAGAAGGTTCCGTCAAACTTGTGAATTTGAATCAAAGGTAACTTGAAACCTAAGTCATGATCATGGCACCGGTGGCTGGTGGAGTGCGAGCGTGAAGAAGCCTGCTCGGCGTCATGAAAGTTCTCCCTAGGCTTACAAACCTCGAGCATAGACTGAGCCGTCGCTATGGCAAGGTGCAGACTCTCCTCGATGCTGTCCCGTTCGGCGAGCTCATCCGCAAGCTCACCTCCATTCAGGACCTCTATACGAGTTTGCAACATCTCAAATCTATTGCTGAGTTCCAAAAATTTGTTCAATTTTAAAGTCAATTCATTGATCTGAATCGAAGACAACGTGGCTTCCCCGTCAAAATTATTTAAATACCTTTTAAACTTAGTTATCTGCCCTTTGACAGAACTCCGTTTGACCTTGAGTTCGTCTAAGGACTCTGTTATAAACTGTGGCATTGCGAGGTTTAACGGCGAAACGGGTTTATCTACCATTCTTTAAATGCGAGTAAAACGTTAGGTATTTGAATAATATAACTATGATCAATGAAAAAACTTAATTTAGAGCACAATGAAAGTAGGTACCCAAATAATTAAATTGAACAAATTGAACTATTTAAGACGTTAATTTACGTTAGGTATACTAAAATTGCAAAACGGCTTACGCTCCTTATTGTTATCGCTCCCGGAATGCAGCCGGCAGCGGCAGGCAGCGGAGCACTGCGCCGGTTGCGTCTGCGCTGATAGGTATGGCGCGGCCGCTTAGCCCGGACGCAGGTTCGATCCCAGCGGGATGAGCCACTGAAATGCGTATAAAAGGAAATTGACCATGCGAACGTAAGCGGGATGCTAGATGCGAAGCGGGGATTTGTGCAAATAGGGGAAAAATAATGCTTAAGGCTTAATTTAAGCGCTAAATAAAATGAACAATGTGCATTAATGTTCTTGACTACGGCGTAGAATTGGCAGGCAGAAGTAGGCACCTTAAATATCGCTATTTAAGAAGAATTTGCGCAAAAATATAAATATGGTTAAGCAGATGGCTGTATAAGATGCGAGAAATCACTATTTAAATTGAAGGATGCTGTAAGAGAACATAGATTAATCACGATGTAGCTACTTTAAGGAAGGGCTGCCATTAAGCACATGGACAGGTGCAAACAGCTTACGAAGCAAAGTAGCGTTTTGTACACTAATAAGATGAGTATAATAATATAATTACGAATTATTATACTTTTAAATTAAGATGCAATGAAGAAATGATGAGATGGTCTTCTATGACGAAAGTAGGGAATACCTACTAAATATTACACACGTGGTACATTGAAGGGCTATCGCCTTTAAATGCTTAAAATGAGGAGGAATGGTAAAGGAAATGATGGGGGGCTCACGGCACTCTCCTTGTAATGACGATCCGAGCGCCCGGCGCAGAGTCCTGTCCGGCCGGCTGGCCGCTGCACCCACGTGTCCGGCGAGTAGATTTCTTCTCAACTCGGTTGATGACTCCTCCAGTCCCTCTTCGTACCCTCGACCTCTGCAGTGGCTGGTGCGGTTGACCAGCTCCAGGGCAGCTTAGGTATGCGGATTCTTGAATTGGAGTAGACGAGCGGAGCGGCGGGAACACGTTGGCGTGTCGTGGCGTAACGGCGTAAAATTGAACTTCGGCGTGGCGTTTTTTGTGTCCGTGCCCACCCGGGGGCGCCAAATTATGTGCGAGCGCACATAAGGGTTGTTAAATGATCAAGAACGATTTTAGACTTCTTAGGTTTTAATAGCTAGGTATTACAAATGTAGGTATTATGTATGGATCGCGGCCGCGTGTGTTCGGTCCGGCGACCTTAGGCGAATAGATCGAGTGGGGCAAGGCGTCGGAGGCTGGTGGCGGGGTGCCTCACCCCGCGCCCGCCTGATGACGTCATGACTGCGAGCAGCCGCGCGAACACAGAGAATTTTATTGTTTTGTATTGTATTTTACAATAGTTAGTTTGCAGACGCTCCTAAGCCAATCTGCCCACGACGCGCATCACAGGCAGGCCGACGGTTCCATTTCACGGATAATTCCGCAATTAAGCCGCACTGCAAATATGACACGCGCTACACAACTAACATTGTATAAGGCACAGCCACCATTATATATATCCGAGCAGCCAAAGTGTTCATAAACATCTGAGCAGGCGTCATAATAAATTTTAGCCTATATACTGTCCCACTGCTGGGCACAGGCCTCCTCTCATATATGAGAGGGATTGGGCTATAGTCCCCACGCTGGCCCTAAGCGGGTTGGAAACTTCACATACACCTTTGAATTTCTTCGCAGATGTATGCAGGTTTCCTCACGATGTTTTCCTTCACCGAAAGCTAATGGTAAATATCATCTGATATTCCGTAAATAAGTTTCGGAAAAACTCATTGGTACGAGCCAGAATTTAAACCCACGACCTCCGGATTGAAAGTCAAACGTCTAAACCACTGAGCCACCACCGCTTACATTTGAATAACATCTTCGAAAGGGATAAGAATTAGTAGGCTGGTAGAGTCAATGATGCTGAGCAAGATTCACCATATTTCCTAAAATCGGAAAGGCTTATGTCCAGCAGTGGATGAAGATAAATATGCTAAGTTCTGAAGAATTACTGAGCAAGAACTCTTTTTAGGAAGCCCCATGTGGGAGGTCAAGCAAACTAATATTCAATTGCATTTTGCTCAAGTTGAAACTAGGATGAAAGCCTTGCTCAATTTATTAAATTTCACTTATAGTTCTATCTCACGTTCGTAACTCTTTCATCACGGGCTTATAAATCCCGGTATTTTGATAGGCTTGCGTGGGGATATAGATCCAACACGTAGAGGCCCTTTGGAGAAATTTGCTGTGTTTTACAGCTGCTGCAACCCATTCACGGGCACAAAAATAGGTATCCGTGAACCGGTTCCAGCAGGCATATAGAGGCTATTGGAGATTATGTGGAAAAGACCAATGGATTATGGCGATGAAGGTTGGATGGATACGTATAGCACTTGTAGTATTATTAGTATAGTAACAACAATATACATTATAGTAACAACCAAAGGGGCTTACAGATTCGTATCTGCCGAAGATTAATGTACCAAGAAAATGAGAAGACAGAATTTTAGTAAAAAATTCTCATTTCCTATCCAACTTAAATACCTTCGCCAATGGTAGTCATCCTCTGATGGAAGCTGGAGAAGTCGCAAAAACGTCGAAGTTCAGGAACTTATGCGGAGCCAAATATCATTGGTATTGCAAAGGCGCAGCGACTTCAGTGGCTCGGCCACATAGAGCGTATGGCAAGCGATCGAGCGGTGAAAAAGCATTCCAGGGAAAACCGACGGCGCGCCGACCGGTCGGGCGGCCGAGATACCGATGGGCGGATGACGTGGATGCGGATCTACGGGAGCTCCAGGTCGAAGACTGGCGAGATATTGCCGAGAACCGGAGTCAGTGGCGAACAGTCGTGTTGGAGGCCAAGACTCACTTTGGGTCGTTGCGCCAGAAGTAAGTAATGGTAGTCATCCTCCCATATTAATAATAATATTTCAATTTATTTTGTCAGCCTCCGTAGCATAGTTGGTAGTGACCCTGCCTACGAAGCTGGAGGTTCCGGGTTCGAATCCCGGCGAGGGCATTATTTGTGTATTTATTTATCATAAATATTTGTTCGTTGGTCATGGCCGTCTATGTATTTAAGTATCTAAGTGTATATACGTATATCTGTTATATGTATCGTCGCTTGGTACCCTCATCACAAGCCTTAATTGAGCTTACCGACTAGGTCGATTTGTGTAAGATGTCCCAATATATTTATTATTTATTTATTTATGTATTGATCTGTGGACAAAGACTTATATATCAGTCTTTGGCGTTGAACCTGCGATGCCAACATATTAGTCGTTGGCGTCCAAAAGGTTAAGAACTGAGAATTACGGACAATAGATTAATTAATCACTCACTACATCTATACACAACTCTTTCCTTGGTAAATGTTGTCACTTGTTGCGTCAAGTCAACAGTAGTTTCGAAGGATCCGGTCACTTACGGCCACATGTATTTTAGGGCCAAGTATTCTGTAGGGCCACTTCCCTAATGGGCCAATTCCTTTAAGGGCCACCTACAAACAGCTTTCCCGGAAAGGCCACAATCCTCTAACAGAACTGCCTGCTCCCCAAACGGCCACTTCCTTTAAGGGCCACTTACATACAATATCCCCGAAAGGCCACAGTTCTCCAAAGGCCTCTTCCCCATAAGTTCACCACCTCAAATGGCCTATTCCTCTTATGGCCGCCACTTTAGATCATATGATAACCTTCTTCGTAAAGATATCCATTTTATAAAGAGGCCGTTCAGGGAATCGGACAAACAAAGAATTTTCAAAGCGGCAGTTCGGGGAACTGGACAAACAAGGAATTTTCAAAGCGGCCGTTCGGGGAACTGGACATAGAAGGTAATCTAACAGTGGCCAATTGGGGAAATGGCCGGACAAGGAAACGGACGAACTAGGAAGTGGACCATAAAGGAATTTGGTAGGCGGTCATTCAGGGAAGTGGCCGTATGTGACCGCATCCGTTTCGAATCTCCTTCTAATTCCGTTTTGATAATAACCAGAGATCGGACGAATATGCGTCATTGATCGCAATAATTTGGACATGACTCCAAAGTTGGTTGAATAATTAATCATTTAATCATTTTCAGAAAATTACCTATTTGATACCGGTAACTATGAAAACCTTTGTAATGGTCACGTAAAAACTTCGAAACCAAATTTCAAGAAGTTATTCGTTTCATTATTCATTTAATCAACTTTGGAGTTATGTCTATATATTATTGCGAACAATGACGCACATTTGTCCGATCTCTGATTGTCGATTTAAGTTCCAGTAGTGTTACTAAATTCTTACGAGATGTACTCAAGCTGGCAGTAATCTCGGCTAAGCCACGTCCCGTAAACGACACATGCCCTAATCTATATGTCGTCAGAATATTGGAAAAATGTTTACGTGAGTACGTGGATGTTTGCGATCGAACGAAGGACGTTCTAGGACGTAGCATACATACATATCAGATATTTTAGAATTATAACTAACGTGAGACAAATCAGGGTTGCGTTTTATAAAGTAACAATTTTATATTGAAAACTTGGTTTCTTTTTTATCACGTCCATCACATATCTGCAGGTAAAAGTTAGTGAGAATAAATTTATGTTTTTTTTTTGTGACATTTTTTCAACTCACCTAAAAATAGTCCGGTCTTACCCGAGTGTACCTTATTTATTTTTTAACCTAACCTTGCTTTCAGGATAGGGCAAAAAGTAATCCTACTGTAAATTACATTATTACTTTTTGTCCAACTCTGCTAGCTGTCTTGCATGCAGATCAGTTACCATTATTTCGGTTCCTTGGTATAATTTTATCTTTGGTTCCAAGGCAGCGGAAAAACTAGTTCGCAAAGTGCTTAAGGCACTTCGAAGCTTCACTCTATTAAAAGTTTCAAAATGCTTGTTATTGGCACTTTTTCTTTGTTCGGGTGCAGAATAAAACTTTCTAGAATTATAAGAACTTGTAAATATAGACTGTTTTAGCCATGTTTTTAGGTGGGTCAAAATTCTTTTCGTTGACTTATTTCGTGTCCCTAAAAAACGTGAGTGGTGATTTCTGTATGAGATGATGTTTTGATCTTGACCCGAGTGTTGTGTGGAAAACAATGTATTGATTTAAGCTTTCACGATAATGATTCATTATTTTAACCACAAACAGTAGCCGTACCATAACTTTGCAAGTATCAGTAACGTTAGGTTTTACTCGATACGTAAACCAGGCCATCGCGCTCGCTCCAATGTGTCAGAATGAGCGCGATATAATGCATTACGTGTCGAGTACGTAGGGACATTGGTTTTCTGAGCGTTTTTTATCGCCTGTACCATGGTGAGTGTTCTGAAGAGTTTTTTT